>CAUYRT010008336.1:0-71136 GCA_963574885.1 Lepilemur ruficaudatus | reverse complement strand
AGAGGAAGAAGAGAAATGAGAAAATATGTGAATTAAAGAAAATGAAAAGATATCAAAATTCTAGGCCGGGTGCGGTGGCTCACACCTGTAATCCCAGCACTCTGGGAGGCCGAGGCGGGAGGGTCGCTCAAGGTCAGGAGTGTGAAAGCAGTCTGAGCAACAGCGAGATCCTGTCTTTACTAAAAATAGAAAGAAATTAATTGGCCAACTAAAAATATACAGAAAAAATTAGCTGAGCATGGTGGCACATGCCTGTAGTCCCAGCTACTTGGGAGGCTGAGGCAGAAGGATCGCTTGAGCCCAGGAGTTTGAGGTTGCTGTGAGCTAGGCTGACACCACAGCACTCTAGCTCTGGCAGCAGAGTGAGACTCTGCCTCAAAAAAAAAAAAAAAAAAAATTCAAGGAATGTAGCTAAAGACGGGCTAAGAAGCAAATTTATAGTATTAATATCTACAGAAAAAAAGAAAGGAATCACATTAATGATCTAAGCTTCAACTTTAAGAAACAGGAAAAAGAAGAGCAAATTAGCCCTAAAGAAAGCAGAAGAAAGTCAATAAAGATAAAATCAGAAATTAATAACATTAAATGTACAAAAAAAGAGAATCAATAGAACCATAAACAATTTATTTGAAAAGATCAATGATGTCAATGGACCTATAGCGAGACTTACCAAAAAAGAAAAATGAAATAGGAGACATCACTAAAGACCTTACAGATATCAAAAGAATAACATGGGAACATTACATACACATTAAAGTCCACAAATTAGATAACTGAGAAGAAACAAACTCCTTGACAACACGAACTATAAAAGTCACTTGAGAAGAAATAACCTTGCTCCTTGTCAGCGCCAGCTGTGAGGCACAATGGAGATGCTGATTTTGGAACCCTCATTTAATACTGTCAAAACCATCATGATTCTGAAAATGACGGAGATCAACATTTGTGCCAGGTACTATGATGACAACTACCCCAGTGTCAAGGAGCAGAAGGCCTTTGAGAAGAATATTTTCAACAAGAGCTATAAGACTGACAGTGAAATTGTCCCCTTGGAAGGCCTGACAATGGCACACAAAAGCAGCACAGACCTCTATTTCTTTGTGACTAGCAAGATTCTTGTAACATTCTGAACTGTCTTTTAAACTCATGGAGCCATATGGTGAGGGAAACATAGAAAAAGCAAGCTCTGTTAGAGAACACAGAGGGGCTCTTCTTGGCTACGGATGAAATTATAGATGGAGAGTGATACTAGAGAGCAATCATCAGCAAGTGGTAACTGGATGGCACTGAGGGGTGAGGACGTCCACCTTACAGAGTAGGCTGTGTCTCAGGTGCTGCAAAGAACAGATCAAGCAGTCACTCCTTCAGTGAAGACCCCACTGTTCCTGGCTCCTCATCCCTTTCAAAAAATTCATGTGTCTGCAGTCACTTCTCAGTCAGTCTCCCAAATGATACTCTTGGGGACCACAGAAATCCTTAAAGCTCCATCATGGCTATGGTTTTCCCTCACCCGCTAAACTCCTCTACATGTTTCCCATGTCTTCTTACTCTTTCTGCAGTTCTGGGAATAAAGCTCCCAGGGCAAGTGAAGCCCCCTCTTCTCTTATAGACTGGATTATGCTCCCATACTCTCCAACCCCGTAATTTGTCCCTTTGCTGTAGCTACACTTCAGACAAAAGCAGCAGAGAAAGAATGCGCTGAGTGTTTTCCTCCCTTTGGCCTTCTCAGCCTTCAGCCCAACAGCCCGTATGTCCAGCAAGAAGAAGGGAATGAGAGAATTCTTTTCTATAGAATTGTGGGGGTGGGTAGGGATATATCCAGTCTCAGCTGCAGGCCCACTTACTGGCCTCAGCATTTTCTCCCATTCCATCTCACTGCCCCGTCCTCCACCTTGGAAAAGAGACTGGGAACAGCTCATAGGGAGGGGACAAAGTAGAAGAAAAAGTGATTTAAATTTTATCAGATAGGACTTAACAAAACTCTGTATTTCAGTCACAGCTTCATTCTCTACCGGGATACTGACATATAGCTTCAAAACTGCTGTGGCCTGTGAGTGTTCACTGTGGTCTCTCCATCTCTCGGTCTGCTACTTCAACTCTCCACCTTACTACCTGTGGGATCTTTGCCTGATTTGTCCTCTCTGTGCTCTAGAGCAAAGCTAGTTCCTGTAACTAAAATTCCATTCTAGTCTCGGGAGGAAGAGCTTCTGCTCATAACTGGACAAGGGGTGGAATTTATGACTTGGGCTGTTGGGCTTTTTCAGACCCCTCAGCTCTCCCTCATGGCACTTCATTTCTCTGCCTTGAGTCTGCAATCTGCTGCTTAACCCTATCCTCTCTCTGCCTCAGCCACATATCCAAGCAGTAAGTCTAGGCTATTCTCCTCCTAAGGTCACTGAAAGAGGTGCCTTTCTTCATAAAACCTTTAGGATTTAGATTTCCCTAGGAAGACAGGACACCCACTCTTGGGTCTCATTTTTCCACTTGACTCAAAACTTCCTCCCCAGAAAAATGTCTTAAAAAACCTCTTGAGTTGCCCCACCCATTAACTGCCAATTCTCCAACACCAAAATGGGGTAACCAGGCATATCTGAGAAGGCATTTTCACATAAGAAATATATAGAGCCAGGAGATAATCCCCTTCACATACTGCTCTGTGAAAAGAAGAATAAACAGGCTTCTTAAAAAAAAAAGAAGAAGAAAGAAGAAGAAATAACCTGAACAGTACTATATCTACAACAAAAATTGAACGCATACTTGTAAACCTTGAAAAGAAAAAAGCAAAACTCCAAACCCAAGTCGTTTCACTGGGGAATTCTACCAAAAATTTAAAGAAGAAATAATACCAATTATACACAAACTTCTCCAGAAGAAAAAGAAGAGAAAACATTTTCCAGCTCATTTTATGAGATCAAGCATTACTTTCACGCAACACACACACACACACACACAATAAAGGTGTTATAACTATAGATCAATATCTCACATGAACATAGATGCAAAAAATTCTCAACATATTATCATCAAATCCAGCAATATACACAAAAGATAATACAGCATGATAAAGTAGGTGTCTTCCCAAGAATGCAAAGGTGGTTTGATGTTCAAAAATCAACCAATATAATTCACAGTATCAACAGACTAAAGAAGTAACATCATATTATATAAACACCTTATTGCATGCCACAAAAACATATGACAACACTGAACATCCATTCATGTTGGAAACTCTCCGCAAACTACAAATAGAAGGGAACTTCCCTCAAGATGATAAAGGGCATCTACAAAAAAACTTATAGCTAACACTATGCTTAATGGTGAAAAACTGAAGTGCTTTTCCCCTAAGATCAGAAACCAGGCAAGAATGCCCACTCTCGCCTCGCCTACTCAATTTTGTAGTGCAAGTCCTAGGCAATGCAGTATGGCAAGAAAAAGAAATAAAAGAACTAAACAAATAAAACTGTTCTTTATACAGAAAAATAAAATTCATCTCTATTTACTAATGACACAATTGTTTACAAAGAAAATTCCGAAGAATTTATTAAAATCTACTTAAAAGCTATCAGAATCAATTAATGAAGTTAGGAAAATCTCAGGGTAGAAAGTCAATATAAAAATCAATTACATATTGCACCAAATGCAAATATTTTTAATACTACTGAACTGTACACTTAAAATGGTTAAAATAGCAAATTTTATTATACACATTTTACTATAATTTTTTTAAAATGATATCAGGAAGTTATCTAGAGAGGAAGAAAATGTCCTGAGCCAGCTGAGAATTTAAGTCTTTATTAAAAGATTTTTATTGTTTGTTGTTTATTTTTGAGACAGGGCCTCACTCTGTTGCCTGGGATAGAGTACAATGGAGTTGCCATAGCTCAAACTTCAGTCGTCAAGCAATCCTCCTGCCTCAGCCTCCTAGTGGTAGGATTATAGATGTGAGCCACCACACCGGGCTTACTGAAAGTTTTTTTAAAAAATCAATTGTATTTATATATACTGGCAATGAACAGATGGAAATTAAAATAAAAAATACAGAACTACCAAAAACACGAACTAGGAATAAATCAAAATATGTGTAAAATCTGTATGCTAAAATCTAGCAACACCAATGGAAAAAAGTAAATAAAAACAAAATAAATGGAGATACATACCATTTTCATGGATTAGAACACTCAATATTGTTAATATGTCAATTCTCTCTAAATTTACAATCTCATTCAAAATTCCTGATTCTAAAATTTAAACAAAAAGGAAAAGTTAACTAAAATAGCTAAAACAATTTTGAAAACAAACAAAGTTGGAGGAGTCACACAATCTGAGTTCAAGACTTTCCATAAGCCATAATAACAAACACAATGTGGCAGTGGCAAAAAGACAGACATATAAATCAAGAGAACAACACAGTGTCCAGTAATAGACTGGACACATATATAATAGACCCACACATATATAATCAACTGATTTTCAACAAAGGTGCAAAAGCAAAGAAAGGATAGCATGGAAAAAAATGAACCTCAATTTATACCTCACAGCATATACAGAATTTAACTAAACATAGATTACAGACTTAAAAGTTAAAGTGCAGTAAAACTATAAAACTTGTGGAAGAAAACGTAAGAGATAATCTTTGTGAACTTGGGTTAGGCTAGTATTTCTTAAATATAATACCAAAAGCATGAACCATAAAAGATAAAACTAATAAACTGTACTTTTTCAAGATATAAACAACTTCAGTTCTTCAACAGACACTAAGTTACCGAAAAGACAAGCCAGACAAAAACAAAACACTTGCAAACACATAGGTTATAAAACACTCATGCCAAAAATATACAAAGAACTATAAAAATTTAATAAGAAGACAAAAATTTTTTAGTGGGCAGAAGAGCTGAACAGACAATTCACCAAAACAGATATACAGATCATAAATAAGCACATGAAAAGGTACTCAAAATCATTCGTCACCAGGCAAATGCAAAATAAAACCACAATGAGATACTACTACACATCTATTAAAATGGTTAAAAATAATAAACTCACAATACCAAGAATGGGTCATCACGGGAGGCAACTGATGGAAAAAAGTCTGGCAGTATACTCCATACATTTATCCTTTGACCCAGCAATTCCTCTCCTATGTATTTACCCAAGAGAAATGAAAATTTATTTTCCCACAGAAATCTCCCATCTAAGTACTAACCAGGCCCGACCCTGCTTAGCTTCCGAGATCAGACGAGATCGGGCGCATTCAGGGTAGTATCGCTGTAGACTATTTTCCCACAGAAATCTATAAGCAAATGCTTATAGCAGATTTATTCACAACCTCCCAAACTGGAAACAACCTCACTAGTAAATGGATAAAATGTGTTACATCTGTATAATGTAATACTCCACAGCAGTAAAAAGAATAAACTACTAATACATCGATACATGTCAAGTGCAGTATGCTAAGTTTAAAGAAGCTAGCATTCCTAATTGCAGAGAGAGAAAACAGATCAATGGTTATCAGGGGCAGGCAATAGGGAGTAGAGTGATTATAAAATGGTACAGAGAAATTTTTTAGGATAAAATTCTTCTATATCATGGTTATGCTGGTGCTTACAACATTATCAAGAATACTGTCAAAACTCATAGAACTACATACAAAAATGGGTAAATTTTACTCTATGTAAATACTACCTTAATAAACCTGACTAAAAAAAGAATCCTATTAATTAATTTGCAATGATTTTATTCCTACAAGCTAGGTCGGAGTTTCTCAAAATATAGAACCACCATTTCCAAAATCACCTTTAACAAGGAGTACTTGACAAAAAATGCATAATACTGGTAGCCAGCTGAATCACAGTCTTGTGAATAGGGTTTGGAATATACTCATTTTTTAAAAACACACTATGTGATTTTAATACACACCGAAGTTTGAAAACCTCCTGGCCAGAGTATAAATCACTTTTTTCTATTTTATTAAGTGTGACCTGAAATGTTCTAACTATAGAAACATTACATAATAAAATTTGACAGTAAAACTACTTATTAATAAGATAAATGTTACCTAATATTATATATTAAATACCAGCATCTTCAAACATATTTCTTCTTAAAAAAAAATAGTGCATGGATAGGCCACTCTTTACACACACAAGCACACAAAGATTGATAAAATAATTAAATATATATGAAGTATATAAAGTCATAAAAACCCAGAAAAAAAGGGGGAATTTTTATTTAGTAGTAACACAGATATAGGTAAGGCTTTCTAAGGACCAAAATCTAGAGGCCATAATGGTGAAAAAAAATCCTACAAATGACTCTTTCAACATTAACCAAAAAAAAGAACAAAACAAAATAAAGATGATATAAAAATACATTTTTTCAGCACATATAACAAAAGATGAATTTTCTTAAATCTGCCAAGAGCTCTTATAAATCAGTTAGACCAACAAGCCAATTTAAAAATATGGGCAAATAGCCAGGTGTGGTAGCTCACACCTGTAATCCTAGCACTTTGGGAGGCCAAGGGGGGTAGAATCACTTGAGGCCAAGAGTCTGAGACCAGCTTGGGCAACATGGCAAGACCTGTCTCTACAAGAAAAAATTAAAAAATTAGCCAGGTGTGTGGCACATGCCTATAATCCCAGCTACGTGGGAGGCTGAGGCAGGATGATCATTTAAGCCCAAGAATTTGGGGTTGCAGTCAACTATGATCACACCACTGCACTCTAGGCTGGGCAACAGAACAAGACTCTCTCTCTAAAGAAAAAAATATATACGCAGGTAAAGTCGTTCCTCAAAAAATGAAATACAAATGAATTACAACCTCTTCCCTTAGTTTCTTTTTCTCCCATTCTTCAACCCCATACTTTAGCCCTCTGAGAAGTAAAAAGAAATTTCCTACACCCAGTGTCCCATCACCCTAGGTCTCAAGTGTATCCAGGTATATTGTATGAAGATTTCCAGAGAGGAGAATTCAGAGTTGTTATTTTTTATTAATTAGTATTATTACTTATAGCAATAAATTGTATTTAATTTCTGAACAGGAAGGTTTAATAATTAATTTTTGGTCTAGCAGGATCTGTATTAATTCTTCCTATTCATTAATTTTGGTCTTATATGGACCTTTGTTTGGACCATGCAATTAACTGCAGTGGCAAAATCCTGGAGAAAATCCACTCTTGCAAAGGAGATGTAGTGTATATAAAGTGGTGAAGTGAATTTACATTGTATTGAGATTCTAAAAATGGAAAAATCATTATTTCCAAGGAATAGTTCTGCCTAAAACATCCAGTTCTTTCATCAAACTTTTAGATGAGTTCAGTATCACTCAATTTTGAAAAACGATATGCTGCTAGGGAAATCTTTCATTTTATTAAATTCCATTCATAACCCCTCCTCCCAAAACAAACACGTTACTTGATTTTGCTCACCTCCTCTCCTGAAAGGTAGTATGCTGCAAGTAGGCCTCCAATAAATCGAATGTTGACTTCAAACACAGATACCTCTGAATTCTGTGAAAACATTGAATATACATAATGCTTCATAGTTTTCAAAAACAGTTTTAATACTTCATTTGTTTCTCACAAACACCCTATAGGAAATGCTTTTCCACTTTCTGCATCCTCGTGCAACTGCTGTCTCACCTCCTGTTCGTTAACATTACTGAAACTCCTGTTACTGTCACACAGCTTCCTAACTGCCAGAACCCATGAGCCATTTTCGTGTACCTTACACAGTACTGTGAAATTTAACAGAGATTTAACACTGTTGATTACTGTCCCTACCTTACGAAAGCCTTCACTTCTTGAATTCTGGAATAGCACTCTGGCTACTGATGGCTCCTTTCCTTCTGTTCTAATCACTACAGCATAATTTTTACTTTTATCTTTCCTCGTAAACTTTAAATATTTTTCCAAATATACATAACTTAATAACTGTTAATTGGGACTAACTAGACAATGATCACACATAGGACAAGAGGGAGGTGAGCTAAGTTAACAGTATTCTAAAGTCCTTATAAGTTACAGAAGGAGGATAAAGACATCAATTAATTTTAAATTTTAAGGAGTATATACGTTAAAACTTCAAGAATAACTCCAAAATGAATGGAAAGTACACATGTCAAACTATAAGAGGAAAAAAGAGATATGATTTAATCTAAAATAAAGAAGGCAAACATAAAATAAAAGCAAAGCACAATAATATGGGTAGCAAAACAAAGATGGAAGACCTAACTCCAAATATGTTATCACAGCAACTGTAAATATTTTAAACTTAACAGTTAAAACAAAAAGACTCTAAGACTGGGTACAAAAAACAAAGTTCAAATACACAATTTTGAATATGCAAAATATACAACTAAAACATAATGACATAGAAAAGTTGAAAGTAAAGGGATGAAAAATGACCGTGCTGATTATTAAACTATTTTCCTCAGGTTCAAATCCATTCTTCTATACTCCACTTTGGTATACCAGAGTTGGAATTCTACAAATACATTTCATTTGCCAGTTGGCTCCCTTTTAGGCCCTACCAATAGGAGGTTCTAAAAACACAATGCAAGACTGGAGAAAGGAGAAGTGACTTATTTCTTCCTGTTTAATTCTAGTTTCTGACAGTGTCACACCAGCCAGGATTCTTCACCCTGGCAGTGGTAGCTGGTTCTGGGATATAGATCCCCTGTCACACACACAGAATCCCCAATCCAGCTTCACTGTGCCCCTTAGAAATACTAAAAGCTAGGTGTCCTGTCCTCACAGGTCTGAATCCCAGCTCTGAGGCAGCCCTTCTAAGAGCTCCTACGGTACCAGCAACACCTGAGCAGCACTGGGTACTAGTTCCACGGAGCCCAAGCTACTAAATTTTAATGATCCTAATCACTTCCCATTGTTCTCACAGTCCCATGAGTGGTAGCTGTTTCCTGTTTCTTATATTATTAGTTACTACCTCTGGTGATACCACAATGCTCTCTGTTTGCCTTTTTGGTTCCTTATTACTTGGTTAACAATTCTAAACATCAAATCTTTTAGTTAAAATAAGTGGTAAGTTATGGTTCCTGATTGAGCTCTAACTGCTACAATGATATACAAGTGAATTATTAGTCATAATAAAGCTGCCATGTTAATGAATGGCAGTATTTGAGATTGCACAGATGCCAATTCTTCCCAAATTAATCTGTAAATTAAATGCAATCCTCATCACAATTTCCACATGGCTTTTCAGAACTCAAAAGAGCAAAGGGCTGAGAATTAAGATAATTTCCTCGTAGAACAAGATCAGATATCAAGATTCAGATACAGATATCAGCTTCTTATAAAAATATGATAGTTAAGACACTTTAGTATTAATATACAGATAAAGAAAGAAGCCAATGGAAAAGAATAAGTTAATATGACTAACATATAATTCACGTGGCATGTAAAAATAGCAGGAAAGTAAATAGTGCTAGGATCAATTGATAATTTCCTATTTTACCCTACATACAAAAATCAGTTCCATAAGGGTTAAAAACTAAATGCAAAAGCAAAATTTTAAAACATTTAGAATGAGGCCGGGAGTGGTGGCTCACGCCTATAATCCTAGAATTCTGGGAGACCGAGGCAGGAGGATCATCGTTTGAGCTCAGGAGTTCAAGACCAGCCTGAGCAAGAGTGAGATCCCGTCTTTACTAAAAAAATAGAAAGAAATTAGCTGGACAACTAAAAAATACACATATAAAAACAAATTAGCTGGGCATGGTGGCGCATGCCTATAATCCCAGCTACTAGGGAGGCTCAGGCAGGAGGATCCCTCAAGCCCAGGAGTTTGAGGTTACTGTGAGCTAGGGTGACACCACAACACTCTAGCCTAGACAACAGAGTGAGACTCTGTCTCAAAAAATAAAAAAATAAAACGTTTAGAATAAAATATAAGACTATATCTTCATGACCTAAGAGTAGGAATTTCTTAAGATACAAAAAGCACAATCTATAAGGGCTACACAGCGACGAAGAAAAAAGAGACACTTCTCAGCTTTCCTTTACAGTTAGGTAGGGCCATCTCAGGAAAGTCTACAAGCAAAAATGGGGTGGACCAACTCCTGAGAAGTGCTCTTAAAGAAAAGTCACATATCTTCTGTCACTTCCTCCTTTCTGTCAAATGGAATATACACAAGATGCCTGGATCTTGAGGAACTATCTTGTACCACTGAGATCAAAGATATACACTGAAGTTGACAGAACAGCAAGCAAGACAAAGGACCTTAGGTCCTTGCTGATCAAGGAGCTACCCAGCTAGCCCTGAACCGCTTATCTCTGTACTTGATTTACATGAAAGAAAAATAAACATCTATCTTGTTTAAGCTATTTTACATTAGGTTTTCTGCCACTCACAGCCAAATCTAAACTTAACTAATAATAAAAATTGTTCTACATCCAAAATGCTAGAGTAATATAAAGGAAACAGTTTTTGTCTAGTTAGTACCAAGGAAAGCATCAGAGAAGAAATAATTATGAATTTAAGTCATAATTTAAATAATGAAGAGTTTGCCAGAGAGAAAAGCACATAGACAAGGAGTGAAAGATACTGCACCCAAAAGGAATAGCAAAAATAAAGACCATGAAAGGTGATAACGAATATAACAAAACACACATCTTTTGGGTGAAGACTAGTAATAATAAAAATAATAAAAATAATTGCTACCATATACTAAACACTTGATATGTACCAGATTATCTCAAATAATTGTCACAATATTACAATGGGATAGCAATTCTATGACAAGTTCAGAAAAAACAAGGAACTTTCCCAAATCACACAGCTAGAATGCAGCTGTGCCAGGTTTTAAACCTAAGCAGTACCTCTTAACAATTATGCAAAAGTGCTGGAAGGATGGGCATAGGCCTAATGAAGAAGGTTCACTAAATTTAATGATTTGTACCAAATCATTAAATCTTTTTAAAAAAAAAAACACTTACTATTTATAAAGTAGTTATGGTTTCCTGATCCTTCTAATTCATCGCTTTCTGCCCCCACAACTTTACCTTAACACATTTAATACATTACCTTAGATAAGTAAAAGGAAGATGGTGAGAAAGGGTATATATTTTATGCAAAAATTAAATAACAATTAATAATCTCAAAAGAAAGACGACTTAGGATTTCTTTAAACTGCTAGTAAAATGCTCAAAACTACTGTGGTTAGTATCTTGGGCCATTCAGGCTGCTATAACAAAATATTATAAACTAGGAAGCTTATAAACAACAGAAATTTATTTTTCACAGTTCAAGTGGTTGGGAAGTCCAAGATAAAAGGACCAGCAGATTCAGAATCTGGTGAGGGCCTACTTTCTCTTTCACAGATGGCGCCTTCTCACTGTGTCCACACATAATGGAAGGAGCCAGGCAGCTTTCTGGGGCATGTTTTATAAGGACACCAATTCCAGTCATAAGTGCTTCGTCCTCATGACATAATCACCTCCCAGGGTCCCACCTTCTAATACCATCTGTTAATGATTAGGTTTCAACATATGAATTTGGGGAGGACACAAACAAACATTCAGAAAATAGTTAGGCACTGTATCTTTCCATAGTCACTCTAAGAGATTAATTATCAATCATATACTCACCACACTGAAATCAAGGTTGTCTTCAATCCATCTTTGCCCATCCAGAAATTCAGCATGAAGTCCCATGATATAAAGGGTATCCAAAGCATCTACTATGGTAGCACCCATTTGTGAACTTCCTATATTTGGGGGAAAAAAAACTGCCATTAAAGAGATCTCCTTCATATAAGATCTATTTTAATTTTTGCATATATAAAAGTAAACTAAAGTAAAAATATAAAGACCAAAAAGAATACCCAACATTGTTCACTTTTTCACTAAACTAGGTAATATACAGAGTTTAACATACTTTACTGAAGAGAGTATGTTGAGATCTAATAGGAAGATAAAGGAAAACTGAAGGAATAATTCTTCTTAACTTTCTGCCTAGTCAGAATATGAAATATCTACCTACTTAACTAGGATAGGAAAAAAAAAAGAGAAAAGATTAGTTCAAGAAAAGAGGAGGGTTGTTCAAGACGACAAAGTAAAATATAAGACAACCATGCTTTTCTGATCCAAATTCATAAAAAGGACAAAAAATATATTTAAAAATAATAAATGTTTAACAAATATATTTAAAAATAAATATACAACAATAATAAACAAATAACCAGAGTAGAACAGAAACTTGGTAATCTGTAACATCAAAAAGCAGGTAGATCATACTAAAAAAGAAAACCATAAAACAAAATGTAAATAGAAGGAAAACAAAATAAGATGTACCTACCTTCAAAAAAGAGATAATCCTGATCTTAAATGTTCCAAGGAGAGAGGGAGGGAACGAGGGAGGGGAAGGAGGGATTAATTCAAAGCCAGCCTGATACTAAAACTAAATAATGAAAACACAAGACAAGAAAACTGGCCAATCTTACTAATGAATATAATTGCAAAAATCCTAAATAAAATAGCAGCAAAACAAAGCTAGTAGTAAAAGAATAAATAACACCAGATGGGTTCTCCCCAACCGCACAAATGCAATTATTTCTGTCCTCTGAGAATGGAAATCATCCACACAGCTTACTGCTTACATTAACATGGCTTTACTGCAACATTTTCTTCAACAACATGAGTTTATTTTTCCAGGAGACTTGCCCAGAAAGATAAAAGTTGCAAAAAATATTTTATTGTTCATTCCAGGAACTTCCTGAAAGACCTATCAAATCTTCAATAGAAAATATCAAGTGATGGTTTAATACCTCAAGACTCTGAACTCCTTGTCAAAATCTTCCCCTTACCAATTCTAAACTATTAATATTATATCATGATCCTTACCCAATCATAACCATGATCTGTACCCCAATCAAAAGATTCATCTTAAACCAGATTTAAAATCTCAATAAATATCTCAACTTTCTCCTTCCCCCTTTGAAAGGCTACTACAGCTCTGGTGAAGTAGTGATCTCCTTACAATGGTAAGCATTAACAGCTCTGTCGTATCAGCTGGTTTTTGGGTGCATTTTAGGAGCCAGCATTCAACATTACTTAGTTCACATTTCCCACCTACTATTCTTTCTTTTCTTTCCTTTCTTCTTCCATCCTCTTTTTGCTGAGTAAAAATTTCTTCTGGTGGTTTAAAGCCATACAAATTTGTTCTAATGATGGTTATCCTTAACTTACATACCATTTTCTTGTTCATGTGCTCCTAATAATTTCTTCAACTTATCAATACGTGTATCTTCCCACTAACTAGTACTCCAACACACTCTGATAAAGTCCTTGTTCTTCTCTCTAATTACTTCCCTTAATGTTGACATTATTTAGGATGTTAGTTCTGGGTTATTACATACTTTGCTCTCATTTTTCTTGTTCCTTAGCTTTTTATTAAGATAAAAACTTTATCAAGCCATTTAATCACCCATATACCCCTAATCTCTGCATAATTGCTTGAATATGCATGTTTTTTTATTTTAGTATTTCATCCAAAACATTTATCAAACTTACTTTAAATCCTTGAGAATGTTTTTGTTCTTGTTTTAATTTTTGTAGGTACTTATGCCCCTCCATTATCTAGTTATTTATTTAGTCCTACGAGTGCATATTACTCTAAGGTATTGACTACTCTGTGATGGAAAAAGACCTGACCCACCTATTCTGTACCAATCCTGGCAAGTTCTGCAAGATGCCATGAGCTAAAATGCTCAAGCAAGAGAAGGGCAAAATTGAAATTACTGGCTATCACTATGATTGTTTACCTAGTCAACTCAAGATTTTGACTAGAAAAAATGAAAAGGGCTAATGCCATCTTGGTGTCAAAGTAGCAGCAAGACATGACATTGTAGAATATATAAAACATCAATAAAAAATTAGCATGAGAACACGGGAATCAACTAAAGCAGTTCTTAGAAAAAAAACTAATAACTTAAAATATTTATAGTATTCAACAATGAATTCAACATTAGAATTAGAAAAGCTAAATGTAGAAACTAATGAATTAGAAATGAAGAAAATCATCAAAATAAATTCAAGAGATGGTCTATGAAAAGAAATACATAATCTATCATTAACCTAATTTTTTAAAAGTAGACAAGAGAATACCAAAACCCAAAGTAACAAAAATGCAATACAGAGAAAATTTACAAAAAGCCTATTTATTTCATGCATATTTTCACAATAAATTTGAAAATAAGTGGAATTGATGATCTTTCTTACAAAATACGTATTATTTTGACTTATAAAAGAAGAAACAGAAAATCTAAGTGAACAAACAGACCAAGAAACAGGAAAATTGAGAAGTTTTCAAATTGCTAGTCACTATAAAAGTATCATATACTCTGAAAATTTCATAGAATGAATTCTACTTTAAGTTTAAAAATAACTCCTATATAAACTTTTACAGAACACAGAAAAAAGCTTAAAATCAATTTATAAATTCTTTACACCACTGATGAAAAAAACCTAACTTATTAAGAAAAATACAATGACATCTGATCTCATTTGTGAGCATCACAGAAATATTTAGGAGTGGAATCACTAGGCTGTACAGTAAGTTTATGTTTAACTTTATAAAAAACCAAAAAACTGCTTTCTGGAGTGTGACATTTTATACTCTCAATAGCAATATTTGAGAGATACAGTTGCTCTACTATCCTTGTCAATATTTGGTACTGTTGGTCTTCCATTTTAATGGCTGTGTAGAGACACTGCATTGCGGTTTAAATTTTACTTTCCCTGATTACTAATGTGCTCACTAGCTACTCATATACCTTTTCTGGTGGGGAATTCTTTATATATTCTGGATACATGCTTCTGTATGCATTGTAAACATTTTTCTCCAAGTCTATGGCTTGCCTTTTCATTTTCTTGATTTTGGAAAGCAGAAATTTTTAATTTTCATTAAATTCAATTTATCAATTTTTCTTTTATACTTGATGCTTTTGTATTATAAAAAATTCTTGCTTACTTCAAGATCATATTTTCTCAAAGATTTTCTACTAGAAGTTTCATATTTTTAGCTTTTTCCTTTATTTAGATCTATGATCCATTTCAAGTTAATTTTTGTATAGAATGTTGAAGGAAAAGTCAAGGTTCATTACTTTTCCATACAAATACTCAGTAGATCCAGCACCGTTTGTTGGAAAGACTATCCTTTTACTCATTGAATTACCTCAGCACCTTTGTTGAAATCAATTAACCATGTATGTGCAGTTCTATTTCTATTCTTTTCCACTGATCTCTGTATTTATTCTTATGCTGAAACCATACCGTCCTCAACTATAGCTTTACAGTAAATCTTAAAATCAGGTAGTATAAATCCTTCAACTTTGTTCTTTTTTAAAAATTATTCTGTGGCTTGGTGTGGTGGCTCACACCTGTAATTCCAGTGCTTTAGGAGGCCAAGGTGGGAGGATTGCTTGGGGCCAGAGTTCAAGACCAGCCTGGGCAACATAGTAAGACCCCCATCATTATAAAAAAATAAGAAAAAAATAGCTGGGCATAGTGGGGCATGCCCACAGTCCCAGCTTCTCAGGAGGCTGAGGTGGGGATCCCTTGAAGCCAGGAGTTTCAAGCTGCCATGAGCTATGATCACACCACTGCACTTCAGCCTGGGTGACAGAGCAAGACCCTGTCTCAAAAAAAAAACAATAAATCAGGGTTGGCAAACTTTTTTGGTAAAGGGCCAGACAGTAAATATTTTAGGCTTTGCAGGACATATGGTCTCTCGTCACAACTACTGATCTATGCTGTTGTAGCATGAAGGAAACCATAGACAATCAACTCCCATGGATACCGATGGACAACTATGTTACCAAATGAGATTTACTAAGATTTGATTTAAATATTTTTATGTCTATGCTGCTGAATTAGATTTACTATGATTTGATCAAATATTTTCATGTCTATTTTATGTCTATTGGTCTATAATTTCCTTTTCTTGTATTACCTTTTCTTGGCTTTGGAATTAGGACTTTAACATATATAACAATCCTAAATATATAAACACCTAACAAGAGCACCTTAAAATACGTGGAGCAAAAGCTGACTGAACTAAAAAAAAGTAGCAGACAAATCCAAAATGAGAGTTGGGACTTCAACAGGCCTCTCTCAGTAACTGACAGAACTAGACAGTCAACCAACTAGGACAGAGAAAACCTGAACAATCCTATTAACCAATGATATCTAACTGACATCAACAGAACATTCCACACAATGATAGCAGAATACACATGTATACATTCTTTCCAAGAACAAGTGGAAAATTCACCAAAACGATCATATATCAGAGAATGTACCTCATGTGATTTCAGTTATTTTACATTGTTTTAGGGTCATAAAGCGAACCTAAAACAATGTAATAGAACTGAAATCACATGAAGTACATTCTCTGATAATAATGGAATTAAAACTAGAAATAAGTAACAGCAGGGTAAAAACAAATCTCCAAACACTCAAAAATTAAACAACTTACTCAAGGGAAATTTTTAAACATACTGAATTGAGTGAAAATTAAAATGAATTAAAATCTATGGGATGCAGCTAAAGCAGAACTTAGCAGGAAATGTACAGTACTAAATATATATATAAGAAAATATCAATAATCTAGGCTTCTATTTCAAGAAACTAGAAAAGAGCAAAATCAACACAAATCATGCCAAAGGAAGAAAATAATAAGAAGCAGAAATCAAAGAAATGAAAACATAAAATATTTAAAAGATCTTTGAAACTAAAAGCTGCATCCGTGAAAAGATCAATAAAATTAATAAATGTCTAGTAGGATTGACAAAGAAAAAGAGAGAAAGTATAAAACAATAATATTAGGAATGAAAGGGGATTACTTATACAGCTACCACAGACATCCAAACGACAAGGCAATTCTCCAAACAACTCTGCCCACACAAAATCAATAACTTAGATGAAATAGACCAATTCCTCAAAAACCACAAACTATCAAAACTCACCCTAGATGAAACAAATAAACTGAATGGTCCTTACTATTAGAAAGATTGAATTTGTAATTTAAAAACCTTCAAGGAAAAAAAAAATTCCATGCAGGTAGTTTCACCAGTGAAATATACCAAATATTTAAGGAAAAAATAAAACTACAATCTTTTCCAGAAGAACAAAGAGCAGAGAACACGTCCCAACTCATTTTACGCAACCAGCATTACCCTCATACCAAAATAAGACAAAGATAGTAAAAGAAAAGTACAGAACAATATCCCTCAAAACATGAAAGCAAAATTCATTAACAAAATATTAGAAAATTAAATCACAGTTAAGTTGGAAATAACAAAAAGAATTTATTTATGTACATACACACATACACACAGAAACATCCATCTATACAGACACACACTTTCACGGAAAATAAAAAGCACCCTTCAAAACGTATTGCAAAGTCAAAGAATACTTTTTGCCAAATCAAAATAATTTCTCTTAAATGCCAAAAGACCTCTCCCCAACAAAACTCTTTCAATTCTCTAGAATATCTAAATAAAAAGAATTCATTCTATTAATCATGTTAGAATAATTAACATCAGTGCTAACTCACGTCCAGTAGCATTTCCCTCCTCCCACTCATGAGCCTCAGGGGCAGGCCCTAACCAGGCAAAACAAAATGAACACATTCCATCCTTCCAGGTATAGCATTTGGTTTAACCCTGGGCACAAAACCAATCAAAGCCCAAGTGCTCTCGTCTCGACAGTGTTCTCTTTTCTATAGATGTAGTAGTATGAAAATAAGAAGCTTCAAACTGCTGCAGCCATCCTGCTAAGAAGCTAGCTTGACAGTACCAACACAGAGGAAAACAGAGGAAAGAGATAAAGAAAAAAAGATCAACTGCAATCAGAATTGCACCACTACTTCACTGAACTGATGAAACCTCCTTTTTAGTTTAAGACATTTTGTAATGGATGTTCTTTTATCTGTATATAAAGAGTTCTCTGATGGCAAGGACTAACTAGATAGAAGTCAGAAGAGCACTGATTTCAGTTACCAAATAAAAGAACTGTTTAATAATCAAGGCTAAGAAAAAAGGAAAATGTTTTAAGTTAATGTTTTCCTGATAATCTAGAATCTTGCGAATAAAGGTTCATTATCCACCTGTATGTTCCTACAATAACAGAGAGGTTGAACTTTTAAAGTTCCCTCTAAGATTCTAATTTTGTAAGGGCATACCGAACTTGGGATGTTAAACAAGAAAACTATTACCCTTCTCTTTGACTTCTTCTATTTTAAAAAAAGATAAGCAGAGTGTAAAAAAAAAATTCAAATTGTACTCACTAGGAAGAATATGAGATGCACAGAAAAAACAGTAAGTAGAAAACAAAAATCTTAAACTTTAAAAATTCATTCTTTAATAAACTGCCTATCTACAATGTACAAGCATAAGACAAAACACATTAATAGAATAAAGGATCTATTCCTACTTAGCTAGAAAAAAAAACTGTTACCACTCAAAAAATTAAATAAAAATATAAGCACCTAATTTTGACCACTGAAAATTCTGCACATTGAATTTTTGCTTTTTCTACCACTTCACCATAACTTTCTTCTCACCATAAATGCTTCTCATGTGATGAAATTAAATTATTTCTCACTTTAAAGTTTACTAAAGCAGTGTCAGGACCAGCATCTATTTGATAAAGGTTAACACATTATGTTCTGAGAAATACGGTTTGAAACAAGTAAAAAATTAATATCCAGTTCTTATTTTTAACACATATTTATACTGGAATCCTTTAAAAGGGTTCGCACAGTTTATCACTGAGTTTAATATAAAGGGATAATTACTTGAAGAGAGGATCTAATTTTAATTATTAAATATAATGTCTTTTAGAGCACTAATGCCTCGTATTGTGACATTCACAAAGCAATGGAAACATCCAGGAAATATGCTTTATGTTATTATGTGATAGCTGATAAATTAAATGTCATATTATGAGATGCCTGGTAGTCATTGATTATCTAAAGGACATTTTTTCCCTGTACCCCCATCACATCTCTCAAACCCAGGAGAAATTATTTGTAAGACATTTTCTTCTTTTGACAGAAAATAAGCAACAACAAATTATAAGGGAAATCACAGCATTAGAAAATTTCTCCCACAGTGTCACAAAGATAATTGCTGTTACTTTTATTACTAGAATGGTGTCCTTTAAGTAATAAAATTGTTACATATAACTAGTGTATGTATCTTCGTACCCCATTAAAATGTTCTTGCCTTTACCTATTGTTACTTAAAAGAGGACCATCACATCAAGAAGCATTTAAAATGAGGGAAGGAGTGAACAGTAGCTACAAAGAGTAGCTAGACAATTCTCAAGACTTTGGGTTTAGTAAAAGTTGTTAGTTAAATTAGTTAAGTAAGTTAACTTAATCCTTGAGTCAGTTAAACTATGAGTTTTAACAAATGGACTAAACTCAGAAGAGGCAGAAGGAAAAAATGCAAGATGAACACAGCTCTTCCCCACACTTCCATTCACACACAGTGTTTATTTTTCCTTAGGAACTGTGAATGTACAACATAACCCGCTCAATTTGCCACCAAATCACCATGGGCATGCTACTTTTTTTTTTTTTTTAATGTACACAGCACTACTGGAATTTCCTATCCTTTCCCCTCTTCCTCTATAATGTATCAGAATTGGTAATGTGTTGAAGAAAAAAATCACGAACAGGTGCCTACCTTTCCTGACATTAAAGAATAAAATGTAGGAAAAAACTTCAAAATGCTCAGAGAAATGACTAAAGCATCCACGTGTAAACAAAATTTACCAAATCCGTGTATTCCAAAGCAACTACAGCTAAATCTTGACTGAAACTTGCAAAAAACATACATATTTCTTTCAATTATAGTTCCACAGAAAAACTCAGATTTTAGAAATTACTTTAAAAAGCTAGATCTTGTTTTAAAAGATGGAGGCAGAAATAGTGATTAGAAAAAGTAAACTTACCAAATATGTTAGTGGAGTGTCCTTTCTTTGCAATAGGTCTGAGTTCATTATGTCCCCACCCATATGCCCTATAATTATCCCAGGCATGTTTCATCATCTGAGAAAAGAAAAAGTATAATCCATCAATTTAAACTATTCACAAACTGTTATTTTCATATTTCATGTAATTTTCGATTCTATATCTTTACCCTTTTCTCCCAGACCTCTTACATTAGTATTATTAATCAATTAACATTTGTATCAGTGTGAAAACATACATAATGATGTTTAATTTCAACCTACACAACAGAAAAAAAAATGGGTGTAAAAGACAAGTCCTTTTTCTTGGGGAGGAAGATGTCTGTTTGGTATTCTTCCCTGTCAGCTCCTTGGGGAACAGCTCCCTTTACCTCACTCTGATTATGACAGAGATGTCAGTCAAAGGGTCATGCTTCTACCGCCAATTAACTCAGCCTGGCCATACCCTTAGACCAGAGATCAGCAAACTTTAGCTCTGCTGTTGTAGCACAAAACCAGTCCTAGTCATACCCGCATTCAGAAAGGACATGACTATGTATAAGGAAAATCCCAAGAAATCTACAAAAAAGCTACTAGAATTAATAATGACTTCAGTAAACTAAGAAGACACAAGTTTGATAAAGTAACATCAAATGTACTTCTATATACTGAGTTTTGTGAATACTTCTAGCAAATTACTAAGCTTCAGGATTGTCTTGGGATCCTGTGAACACACATGGTTATCCATCTGAATCATTATGTATATGAGAAAGTATTTCAATAAATTATGACATCTGAATAAAGCAAGTCGGGCATCTGAAAAAAAAAAAATCTATCAGTATCTCCCCAACACTGTCCAAAGAGAGTGCCTTAAGTAGTCCTTACATAAAACATAGACTCTACAAGTGAAATAAAATCAGACTGTAGCTCTATTGACTCCATCAAGGTCAAGATTTTATAATAATCCATAGGACCAAGCTTGAAATACCTGCTAAACCTTCTATCTACATTACTAGAATATATATAAATAGATATTTGACTATTTGAACTAAATCTTATTTTATGATAAACAAGCCTTTTGAAGTATTACTGATGCTATTACACTCTGACAAAATCTTTGTCTTTGAAGGCAGTCATAATTGCAAACTCCACCCAGAATGATCATGAGTTCCAGTTAACAAAGTTTAACTCAAATATTCATTAGATTTTTCCTCCCTCTGGTATTTTTATCTCTAAGTAATTAGAGAATAACAAATTGAAATGCTTCTCAGGCTACATAAACTAAAAATTTTGAGGTCAATTCTTCCCTGTTCTTCAAACCATGGAGACTCTTTGGAAGGAATGTGCTCTTAATCTACAGTGTGGTTGAGGGGTAGGTATAATGACGTGTTTCCTAGAAGATTGCAGATATAACACAACTCTTCAGAAGCATGCTTATGAGATTTTCACAGTATCTAGTAGAGTCCCTTATAACTCAACACTTAAGAAATTGCTTATTCAATGAGAAATTATACATAGACCTATTATTTATAAAATTCTAAATTTCAAAAGATCTCTGAACACAAGGTGAGTGATATAACCATCCAAACAATATTATATTAAATGTTTTAAGTATCTAATTATATTATAATCAATATTAAGAAAGACAATTACAGTCCTTACTGCCAACTTGGAAAGTGAGCTACAACTATGACCCAAGAACAAACAAGATCACAAGATCAAAGCATAACAACACAGACAGTGAGAGAGAGAGAGAGAGTGCGTGTGCGTGTGTGTGTGTATCTCCAAATACATATCCAAAACCACTCCATATCATAAATCTCAGCTTATTACCTCTTTAATTTTTTCCCTTTTCTCTCTTATGTCATTATCTTCTGGGTCTCCACCATTTATTCCTACAAGGTTTGGAATAGGGACTGGTGGCAGTGGCTTCTTCTCTTTGGTCTTCATTTCTTGGACTACCTTATTTTTCTCTGTCTGAATTTCTGCTCGAATTTCCTCTCTTGACTTTCTTAATTTTTCTTTTGCTTCTTCCAGGGCCTTCTCATGATCAGCTCGAATTTTATTTCTCAGACGTTCTTCTTCTTCCCTGTGAGAAAAGGAGAAAAAAAAGACTGGTTAAGAGCGGGCCTTCTTAAGAACTTCAACCTTTAAACATGAAACTTAAAAGGTTCCTCTATCAAAGCCCTGATAGTTGTTTTCTTCTTTTGCCATTAAAAGGTAAGAATTAAAAAAAAAAAAAGGTAAGAATTATCAGTGAGAGAGACTCAGGTCTGCCCAAAGAATAGAATAAATATAACTTGGTATGAGAAAGAAAATCAACCTAGGATGCTGAAGGGCAAACACTTTACACAGTAGAAAAAGAGGAAACAAAGTTATAATTTCAGGGCTAAGTAAGAACAGAGAAAAAGGAATGAGTAAATTATCTTAGACACATGCAAAAAATAGAGACCAGTAAAAAGTAAATGGAAGACAGAAAATAAAAAATAGAATTAAGCACCAGAAAGGTGGGGATTATAAACACAGGGCCAATGAAAAAGCTAAGAGGGAAAGATAGAGGATGTGAACTTTTTCATTTATATAGTACAGTATTTGCTTTTAAAACTTTAAATTTTGAAAATAGCATAACTTACTGTCAACCGTTATTTCCTAAATCAGCCAATGATGACTACTCTAAGGATAAACAACTAACTCAACAGTGACCAGAGTCACCTTTCCAGAAATTTAATTCAAAATCTGCAGATAGCTAGACTTACAACATTGCTGATGAGAATGTAAACTAATGTAAACTTTTCCACTCTGTACAAGTGGGTGATTTCTTAAAAAACTAAACATGCAACTATCATAGAACCTAGCAATTGCACTCCTGGGCATTTATCTCAGAGAAATGAAGACTTTTGTTCACACAAAACTTATATATAAGCCAGTCACAAAAAGATAAAAACCATATGATTCCACTTACACAAGGTACTTAGAGAAGGCAAAACCCTAGAGACAGAAAGTAAAACGGTGGTAGGCAGGGGCTTGGGGTGGAGAAATGAGAAGTTCTGTTTAATGGGCAGACCTTCAGGTTTGCAAGACGGAAAGAGTTCTAGAGACGGATGGTAGTGGTAGCTGCACAATATGAATGTATTTAATACCACTGAACCGTACACTTTAAAATGATTAAGATGACAAATTTTATATTAATTCTGTTTTACCACAATAAAAAAAAAATGGGGAGGAAGCCTATACACAAATGTTATAGCGGTTTTATTTAAGGAAGGTAAAAAGTAGAAATAATCCAGATGTTCTTCAACAAGTAAACAGTTAATCTGTGGCACATCCACACTATGGAATAGTACTCAGCAATAAAAAGAAGTGAATTATTGATACACACAACTGAAACAAATCTGAAAGGCATTATTACGTGAGTGAAAGAAACCAGTCTCAAAAGGTTGCAACCTACATGATTCTATTTACATGACATTCTCAAAAAAGTCAAAAATATACGGATGGTGATTAGATCAGTGGTAGCCAGGAGTTATGGAGAGAGGAAGGGGTTAAGCATAAAGGAATAATACAAGGGAATTTTTTGAACAATATAATTATGATGTATAGGTATTATCTGGATAGAATTGTTACGTGAAGAATTACAGGGGTAGTTACATAAATGCATAACTCATAAACCTGTGTTAAATCATAAACCTGCACACTAAAAGAGAAAAATATCAATTTAAAATACAATATTAAAATGATAGACGTTCGGAGAAAAAGAAAATTGGATTGCTATCAGGGGTGCTGATAAAGAAAACAGAAAAGAGAAAAGGGGGGAGCAAGGTTATTAGAGAGTCAGGAACACACAAGATCATCCAGTAGGGAGGAAGAATCCATGTGACCTGCAGACAGACTGGGTGTGGGAGGAGTAGGGAAGGGCAGAGCCAAGGTTGGCTCCTGATTAAATCCAAGAGAAACTGACATGTAGCTGATCTGTTCAGGAGACTCAGGCAGATGAGGGCATCATTAGCACACAGGTGCTGAATGAAGTCTTACATAAGGTAACCAAGGCAGAAATAACCCAAGAGCCTTCCAATCCCTGACCCGCCCCTGCCACATGCCTTGCCACACCCCCTGCCCCATCTCTTACCAATAGAGAAACACTGTGCCTAGTCTCAGAACAGATCATAATCCATCTATGCCAATCAAGTCTTTCCCAGCTGCCCTTACAGCTAGGGGTGGCCACATAACTCCATTTCAACCAAAGAGAAAAAAGGGGACTACCAGGAAATATTTTCCTTTGTGGATTAAAAATTGGACAGAGTTGGTTGAGAAATGGGCCTTATAGCTGCTGAGTCTAAACCTACCAACCATGTATTCCTGTCTTCAAATGTAATTGTGAAACCTAAAGCTATGATAACCATCTTACAACCAAGAAGCTATAAGCTTGAGGAAAAATGGCCAACATGGTTCAGAAGAGAAAGAAGGAAAGTGCCTGCTATCACTGAGTTACTGCCAGGGCCCTCAACTGCCTGTCCCCAGATTTCAGATTCTGTGGAATAACTGTCAGTTCTGTCACTTCCAGCTAAGAATTTTCTCAACTCACCTACTCACTGTGTAAGCATGCACATAGATTGAGGAAAGCAGGGGGCCTGGGACTGAGCCCCAAGGAAGAGCAATATCATACAAGGAGGACTAGTTCTTTCAAAGGCAGATGACAAGTTGTGGGGGAAGTGGGGGGAGTCTCCACAGAAAACCAAGCTTTCCATTTCTCATTCCAAGCACCATGTTAATCTGTTACTGCTGAATGGCATGTGGAAGCCCCCACCATGTTTGCAATGGGCATAGGCATCACTCTAGACAGCAGCCCGAGTCACCAGATGAACCTCCACAAGCAGGTACTACATACCACTTTCTACAGCCCACCCTGAGGGGGGCAAGGGATACAGCCACAACACATCCCATATCCCCTCTCAGAGCTTCACAAAGCACATGGGCATTTTATTAATAAAAGCCCCGAAAAGTTCTGTAATAGAGACGCCTAACACAACACTTCCCCGAATCACTTAGTCACAGTCCCCTCCCCTTTTCTGCATACCCCTTTTACATGCCAAGGAACACAATGACGAAATGCCTCTGTGCCATCAGCCAAGCCCGTGGTAGAACACTGCCATTTTTTTTGCTATGTCACATTAGATGAATGTCACCTCTCTGAGCCCCCTTTAGGATATCAGTCTATTTGGAGACTGAGTTCAACCACATACGCAATCAAGCAATTGATCGATCATGCCTACATACTGAAGCCCCCCTTAAAAACTCGGGACCCTGAAGCTTGGGTGAGTTTACCGTGTTGGCATACTCCATGTGTACTGTCACGCATTGGTGCTGGAAGAACATGTTCTGACTCCACAGGGAGAGGACACCAGAAGCTCCACATCTGGAATTTTCCTGGACTTCACCCTATGCAGTTCTTCCCTTACTGAACTTAATCTGTATCTTTGGTAATCTTTTCATAAGTTTAATAGCTTTCAGTGAGTTTTGTGACTCCCTAACAAATTATCAAACCTAAGGGTAGTGTTGGAAGCCCTCTGAATTTGCAAGTGGTATCAGAAGTTGGAGTGGTCTTGTGGAAGACAGTGCACTCAAACTTTAAAGTTTAGCTGACACTGGGTACTTTCCAAGGCTTCCAATAAAATCTAGTCTTAAATCTACAAATTCTCATGATATTTCAGATTACTCTTTACAACTGTATCTTTAATATTTAACGCACTTTTGGATATCCCATAAGTAACATAAGGTTTTGTTTGTTGTTTTTGTTGCCTTGTTTTATATTTGTTTTTTATATTTTGTCCTTCGACACATCCCTGGGCCTTGAAAAGCAAAAGGCAAATGAGAACAAAACTAGTAATTGTGGCTTACATGTACCAGGCAATGGCTTAGTCAATTATGTAGATTATCTTATTTAATTCCCATACCAATTTATGAGGTACTCTCTATTAAACACCATACTACTCCACCTTATTATGAAAACACTAAGGTGCAAAGAGAAAAATTAAGTAATTTGTTCGGGGTCATAGGCTCGTAAGCAGAGAGCCTACCTACAAACAGATGCATTTTGACTTCTTAAACACTATGCAAATACTGTTGTTCATTTAAGAGGTGAATTTTATTTCCTTTCACATAGATGAATTTTATTTAAGAGTTTGTCTCTTACTTACTGTGCAGATACTGATAACTGTCTCCCAGTATCCTTTCTTTCTTTTTCTTTAGTCCTAGAGCCCTCAAGTTTTAGCTGGGCACAGGCTAAATAAAAACTCCACTTCTCAGCCTCTCTTATTGAAACTGCCCTGCAGAATTTGTATGTGTGATCAGAAATTAACTTCTATCTTGCTTAAGCCACTAAGGCTCTTGTTAGTACCTGAGTACTGAGTTGACAGAAATAATTAGAATACTTAAATAAATCATGTTTGGAAGCACTCTAGATGACCATGAATTACATAGAGATATACAAAATTACACTGAAATTCTTATATGGCAAAAATACGGATGGATATAAATATTTCCCTTTATATTCACTCTCTGCTTCTTTACTGGAGCTTCACCTACAAACATGAAGTCTCACCAATCCTTTAAAAATAAATAAATAAAAACTCTCCTCAAAATTGTCTCTACCTCCACCTTCACTGACGTCCCTTCTTCCTTCCTTTTACCATTTTACTTAGTCAAGGAATCCTACACTTGCTGTTTCCACTTCCTACATTTCATATCAGTCTTCTATCCACCACAGTTAAAAACTGATAGCTAAGTTTATCTTTCCTTTGAAACTCCCTCTTCCTCAAACCTGTCTTTCCAACAGGCCTCTGATCATTGCTTCACCATCTTCAATGCACCCAAAAAATGTTGTATTCCATCCTTTGGGTTACTTCTGCTCTTACTCTCAGACAGTAGAAACAGAAAAAGAAAGTGATAAAATTCATTCCTAATATTAAAACTTCAAATCAAAGGAAAAGGAGAACTTCTTCAACCTAATAAAAGATACCTTCCAAAAATTACAGCAAATATCATTCATTCTTAGTGAAATTATGGAAGCAATTCCCTTCAATTATGAGGGAAACAAAGACTCTATCACAACTTCTAAGTAACTGAACTAAAAGTCCTAGTCAGCAAAATAAGAAAATGAAAATAATAAAATACAAGGAAAAGGAAGTTTTAAAAAACTGTCTTTTTTCACAAGCACCATGATTTCTACTTAGAAAAGAATCTACAAATTATTATAAATAAGGGTGTAGCAAGAAAGGGAAGGAAACCACCTAGCAGACAGCAGGTGCTCAATAAATGTAATGTTTCCTTCCCTTCCTATCTCTTGGGTCCCATTTTTCTAGACTCCATGCAACCAAGCTTCTGCAGATACATTCTTTCTTCTATGGTAATGCCATTGTTCACATCAGCTTTCATGCACATCAAATTACTTCTTTGCTAAGATTTCCAGGCCATGTTCTTCTGATTTAGAACCAAGAAATGTGATGGCCCTTAAAGACTTTGGCAGATAACTATTCTCAACCATTATAAGTGAATTTTACTCAATTGACTCTAACTAATCTCTAAATTCTAAGAATAATTTACCATTGCCCCATTTACTGACTAAAAAATATGATGAATGAATCAACAATGCAATGCTATCTTTTAAAGGTAGCATTCTTTTGCCATTAAAAGGTAAGAATTAAAAAAAAAAAAAGGTAAGAATTATCAGTGAG
Organism: Lepilemur ruficaudatus; assembly: GCA_963574885.1. Lineage (NCBI taxonomy): Eukaryota > Metazoa > Chordata > Mammalia > Primates > Lepilemuridae > Lepilemur > Lepilemur ruficaudatus. Next base: position 43,430 of record CAUYRT010008336.1, on the reverse strand, counting down.
AGAGACTCAGGTCTGCCCAAAGAATAGAATAAATAGACATAAATAGAATAAATAGAATAAACTTGACAATGGCCTATATTATCAAGTTTTTTTTCTGACACAGTTGGATAACACTCTCAAACATCCTATATTTTAATAATATTTGAAAGAAATTTCAGAGAATCCAAGAAAGCACACACACACATACACACATACACAAACAGTTGAAACAATTATGTAAATAGTTACTTCTATACAACATAGGCTGAGAATGGTTTTAGGAAATGACTACAGCATAGTTAGCAACTGGTACAGAAAATACTGAAACAACAGCATTCTACACAGCTTAGTGGCAAGTGCCCAGAGAAATATAAGACCTCCCCCCCAAGTAAAAAAATGCCACAACTTCAAGGTCATGAAGGAAGAACTCCTTAAACCTGGAGGTAACTAAGAGGTAAGATAGTACCAACTATTATAAGGGAGTTATTCACAAATTCCGTCTAAGATGATTCTCAATAGCAAATGAATGTACAAATAACACTGTTATTCATACAAAATAACACTGTTACACAAATGACAAGGAACTAAAAGAATGTTATCATTTTAAGCCAAACCATGTACTTTCCAGTGTACTGATTGTAGTTAAAAATCAAACAGGACAAACTGTATCACTTCTGAGCTCCCCGTTCCATAACAGTGAATCCCATTCTTGAGACAATATGTTAAGAGAAGCCCAACTCTTTCTCAATACAAGTAACTGGTCAGTCACATAAAAGAGGCTAAAAAGACAGACAAATACAATAATAAATAAAATCAGAGACTAATATCTCTCATGAACATAGAAAACTGCTTCTAGGATTAAAAAAAAAAGAAAAAATATATAGTGACCAAGTGATGTTTAACATCCAAAAATCAAACGGTGTAACTTACTATATTAACAGACTTAAAAAGAATGACTGGATGATCATCTCAATAGACGCAGAAAAAGCATTTGACAAAATCCAATATCCATTTCTGATAAAAACTCTCAGCAAACTAGGAATGCAAGGGAACTTCCTAATCTGATAAGAGACATCTATTAAAAACCTACAGCTGATATCTTACTTAATGGTGAAAGACTGAATTCTTCCCCACTAAGATCAAGAACAAGGGAAGGATGCCCACTCTCACCACTTGTATTCAACAATGTGGTAGAGGTTCTAGCCAATGTAACAGGGCAAAAAAAAAAAAAAAGAAAAAGGCAGGCAGATGAGAAAGAAAGAAAGAAATCTGTATTTATTTACAGATTTCATGTGAAAATCCTGTGGAATGTACAAAAAAAAGCCACAAAATATGGTTTAAAAGATTTAAAAGATTGCTGAATACAAGGTCAATATTCACAAACCATATGCAAAGAACAAAAAACAAATTTTTTTAAATGCCACTTGCAATAACATAAAAAAATGAATTACTTTAGGAATAAATTTGAAAAAAAGGTATGCAAGACCTGTACAGTGAAAACTACAAAGCATAGCTAAAAGAAATTATAAATAATCCAAATAAGTGAGAAGATGTACCATGTTCATGACTCAGAACAATCAATACTGCTAAGATGTCAAGACTCCCCAGATTGATCTATAGATTCAATGCAATCCCAACAAAATTCTCAGCAGGCTTTTATAGAAAAATTAAAAAGTTGACTTTAAATTTATATGGAAATGTGAAAAACCTAGACTATTCAAACAACTTTGGAAAAAAAAGAAACAAAACTAGAGAGAGACTCCCTGATTTCAAGACTTAACAAAGTTACAGCAATGAGGACAGTGTAGTATTGGCATAAAAATGCACAATTAAATAACAGAACAGAATAAGAGTACAAAAATAGACTCATACATATATGGTCACCTGATTTTTAACAAAAACACAAAGTCAAGTGAATGGAAGAAGTAGTCTTCTTCTGCATAAATAGTACTAAGACAACTAAATATCCAAAGGATTAACACTGTGTGCAATTCACAATGGAAATTGTCTTCTCCAAGAGAGGATTCTGGCCTCAAAAACAATAAGCAACCGACAAAGCATTGTTCCAATCTGGGATCCACAGAAGGCTAAGACTCCCTGATGATAACAATAAAGATCCTTAAGATATTTTGCGTATTTCAAAAGTCTAATGAAAATCTTATATATACTTAGGCTATATTTTACAGACTAATTTATAAATACCAGCCAACTCTACTTCTATGGTCTGTATGGTCAGAGAAACTTGAAACCTATGTGATCTGGAACAAGTTAAATTCTATGCCCTAGTCTCCTCAGCTGTAAAATTTATTATCTACTATATATTAATAGAATTGAATGTCAAATGCCTTGACTTCTGAAGAGTGTCTATTTTGCGTTTAATGAGACAGTTACACTCTGGGGCAAGGACACATTCTTCATCATCTTTAAGCCTCTAGCAACTAGCAATTAATGTTTACTGAAATGATCAGTATCGGTTCTCCCCCCTACCTCTTTAAGTTAGAAATATATTAAGATTGGTAATATGGTTCTTTACTGCTTTTATGACTCTCTGATCAAGCTGTGTACACTTTTTTTCTGTTAAAATGGAAAAATGTGCTACTTGCATTATGAGGAGGATAATTCAGTTCTTTGTTGTGTAAAACCACCGGGGCACTATGGGATGTTCAGCATACCTGGCCCCCATCCACTAACCACCAACAGTGCCCTCACCTCCATCATTCTGACAACCAAAAAATGCCCCCATTTTTCCAAGCACCCTCTGAGGGGGAAGCAGTACTGACCCCTGTTATAAACTCCTGAACAGAAAGTGCTAAAAAGGTAGTTTAGAAAGTCTATTTATATCCATATTTCCAAATAGCACAGCACAAGTAAGAACTTCATCCCCTTGCTTTACTACAAGTCACTGTAACAAAACTTAAAGTTCTTTTCAGTTTACTTTATGTTTCTTAAGCTGCCAAAACATCCAGGAATTCATTAGTATATTAGTAGCAGAATCCCTTTTCTTCCTACAAAAGCCAGAAAGTTTAAGATATTTAATCTTCCTAACATCTAGCAGCAAGGGCCAGGGCCTATCGCCTATGTGTAGGCAATTAGATGCTCTGGCTGGAACTATACACTTGAAGCAAGTGACGTAAAGAAACAAGGACTCAATTTAAAAAATCATTCCAGAAGCAGAAGCATCCAGTGTTTAGAGGCAGCAATGCCATAACCAGTGTTCAGTGATCAGCAGCACTGACAGTGGTATCCTAACCATTCCTTAACCTTCACTGTGGATCTGTGTACCCGGCTTCATTTAATGCCTATTTTCTAAACCTAGCTCTCCAGAGTTTAATTCTAAAAGCAACCCAATATCCTTCCAATAAATATCTTTTTTTGCACACATTATACAATTGGTTTCTATTATCTGTATCCAAGATTCCTCTCCAGCAATTCTTTGCAATGAAAACAGAAAAGTATTCTGGGAATAAGACCTAAGCATGTGCCTTTAACTCACCCCTTCTCAATTCTTGCTTGGCAAGAATTGAGGCAATTCAAACAATGTAGAATGGAAAACCTTGACCCACCAACACCACTGAAAAATAGAGAAGCACTCCACCTCCATGCTTAAAACTCCAAGTTACTTTGAATTTGGGGTAGATGAGAACAAGGTGGAATGCAGGAAGGCAGTCAATCACCCCATAATTACTATTTATTATTACACACTCAGATAGAAGGCACTTTCGGGAATCTGGGAAGAGACCTGGGACATAGCAAGTTCCTCACTCCCGGAAGTGGCCCTCCTGCTGCTCATCTACCTGGGGGAAAACTATCATCCGCAGACACTATAAGTCATAACATTCTGCAAGACTCTCTTGAGAAAAGGCCATTCCAACAGACATCCATTTTGCCTGAGGTGAGCTGTTGGCTCTAATTCTACAAGGAAGAATTCAACTCCAATTCTACAGGGAAAGGGCCCCCCCATAGACCGCTCCACTTGACTGCTCATTGAGACCTAACCAAAGTCCATACACTAAAAAATGAGGAAGCCAGAAAGCATCAGTGAGTAAACCAAAATCCTCAACTCTAAATCCATTCTTCTATACAATTCCAAATCCATCTTCTATACTCCATGCTTCATGACGATGGGGTTTAAACTCTGCAAATTACATCTTCCATTTTTCAGCTGGTTTCCTATTAGGTTCCAACAAGAAGAAGCGCTAAAGGGAGATTTGAAAGCACAAGGATGGCATCTTAATAATCTGATTCTAAAATACTCAATTCATCAAGAAGATATAAAAATTACAAGTATATACACACCAAACAACAGAACCCCAAAATATATGAAGCAAGCACTGTCAAGACTGAAGGAAAAAATAAACAATTTTAAAACGATAGAGATTTCAATACCCCATTTTCAGTAATGGCTAAAACATCTAGAAAAAAGATCCATAAAGAAGGAGAAAGCTTAAGCAATACTATAAAACAACTAGACCTAACAGACATATGCAGAACACTACCCAATAACAGCAGAATACACATTCTTCTCAAGTGCACATGGAACATTCTCCAGGACAGACCATATTTCAGGCCACAAGATAAATCTCAATAAACTAAAAGGATTAAAACATACAGAGTACATTTTCTGACCACAATGAAATGAAGTTACAAATAAATCTTAGAAGGAAAATGAAAACCCTTAAATACGTGAAAATTAAACAACACATTCTTTACACAACCAATGGGTTGAAGAAGAAATCATATGAGAAATTAGAAAATACTTAGAGATGAATGAAAACAAAAACACAACATACCCAAACTTATGGGATACAACAAAAGCAGTGCTCAGAGGGAAATTCGTAGTAGCAAATACCTACATTTAAAAGATCCCAAATCAAAATGTAACTTTACAACTTAAGGAATTAGAAAAAGAAGAGAAAACTAAACCCAAAACCTGCAGAAAAGAAAAAAAACAATAAAAATTAGAGCAGTGATAAATAAAACAGAGAATAATAAACAATAGAAAGAATCAAGGAAACTAAAAGTTGGCTCTTTGACAAGATCAACAAAATTGATAAACCTTTAGCTGGATGACAAAGGGAAAAAACCACAGAAGATGTAAATAACCAAAATCAGAAATGAAAGTGGAGACATTGCTGCTGATCTTACAGAAAATCAAAAGGATTAAAACAGAATATTATGAAAATTGTCAAACAAATTGGATAATCTAGATGAAGTAAAATTCCTAGAAACACACAAACTACAAAAACTTACTCAAGAAAAAATAAAATATCTGGATAGACCTATAACAGGTAAGCAGAATTAGGAATCAAAAACCTCCCAAAAGAGTCCAGAACCAGATGGCTTCACTGGTGAATTCTACCAAACACTGAAAGAATTAACACCAATCCCTCTCAAACTCTTCTAAAAAAAAATAAGGAGAGAGAACACTTTCTAACTCATTCTTTGAGGCCTGTATTACCTTGATAGCAAAGCCACCCACAGACATCACAAGAAACCTATATATCCTTTTTAAATATGGATGAAAAATCCTCAACAAAAACAAAAAAGGTTAGAAAATGCCAGGAATCCCTTTTTTTTTTTTTTACAAAAATAAATGTACCCTTTATTACCAAGTAACACAATAAACATAATTAACTCTAGCATAGGGAAGCATGATCATAATTAACTCTAGCATAGGGAAGCATGATGAGGTGATTGAATAATGAGCATATGTTAACATTCTTTCTGGAAAAGACTAGATTTTAAGCATGGCAGAGACTGGCATTATAAGTGCTCAAAAACTTATGGTGCATGCCTGTAATCCACAATACTCAGTAGGCTGAGGCAAGAGGATCACTTGAGCCCAGGAGTTTAAGACTAGCCTAGGCAACACAGTGAGAACCTGTCTCAAGGAAAAAAAGAAATCCTCAAAAAAAGTACTAGCAAACTGAATCCAACAGTATAGTAAAAGGAATATACACATGAGCAAGTGGACTTTATCCCAGAAATGCAAGAATGGGTCAACATAAGCAAATCAATCAATGTAATACATCACATTAATAGAATGAAGGGAATAAGACATATGATCATCAATTGATGCAAAAGAAAATTATTTGACAAAATTCAATACCCTTTTATAATAAATATATGCAACAAATTAGGAATAGAAGGAACTTCCTGGACATGACAAAGGTTATTTATGAAAAATCCACAGCTAATGTCATGGACAATGGTGAAAGACTGAAATCTTTCCCCCTAAGATCAGTAGTAAGACAAAGATGCCCACTTTCACCACTGCTATTCAACACTGTACTGAAAGTTCTAGCCAGAACAATTATGCAAGAAAAAGAAATAAAAGGCATCCAAATTGGAAAGAAGTAAAACTACCTCTATTCACAGATGACAGGATCCTATATATATATGGAAAAATCCCAAAGAATCCACAAAATGACTACTAGAGCTAATAAATGAATTCAGCAAAGTTGAGGGATACAGAATCAACACTCAAAAATCAGTTGTGTTTTTATATGCCAGATATAAAAAAATTAAAAAAGAAAATTAAGGGAACAATTGCCTTTATTATACCACACAAAAGAATAAAATACCTAGGAATAAATTTAAGAAAGGAAGTGAAACACTTGTACACTGAAAACTACAAATATTGTTGAAAGAAATTAAAGAAGACCTAAAATAATAGAAAGATACCCCCGGTCATGGATTGGAAGACTCAATATTGTTAAGATGTCAATAGTACCTGAAGCAATCTACAGATTCAACATAATCCCTGTCAAAATTCCAAAAGCCGTTTTTGCAGAAAATGAAAAGCTGATCTTCAAATTCATAAAGAATCATCAGTGGTCCCCAAATAGCCGAAACAATATTGAAAAAGAATAACAAAGCCAGAATACCTATACTTCCCAAATTTAAAACTTATTACTAAGCTACAATAATCAAAATAGTGTATACTGTCATCAAGACAGACATACAGATGAATGGAATAGAATTGAGAGTCCAGAAATAAACCCATACATCTATAGCTAATTGATTTTTAACAAGGGTGTCAATACCATTCAATGGGGGAAAAATCATCTCTCAACAAATGGTGCTGGAACAACCAGATAACCACAAAATAATTAATTTGCACCTCAATCTTGCTCCATACACAAAAATTAATTCAACATGAATCAATAACCTAAACATGAGAACCAAAATCATAACTCTTAAAAAAAAGGGGGAATAACCTTCCTGACCTTGGATTTATAGCAATGAATTCTTAGATATGGTACCAAAAGCACAAGCAACAAATGAAAGCAAATAAATTAGACTTCATCAAAATTAAAACCTACAGAAAAGGAGAAAATATTTGCAAGCCATACATCTGATAAGGGTCTGGTGTCCAGAATACATAAAGAACTCGTAGGACTGAACAACAAACACAAACCACCTGATTTAAAAAATGGACAACCTGGATGGACATTTCTCCAAAAAAGATATACAACTGGCCAGCAAACACATGAAAAAATGTTCAACATCATTAGTCATTAGGAAAATGCAAATCAAAACCACAATGAGACACCATTTTACACATACTAGGTTGGATATAATCAATTTTTTAAAAAATAATAACAAGCGTTATAGAGGATATAAAGAAATCAGAACCTTCATACACTGCCGGTGAAAATGTAAAGTGGTTTCAGTTACTGTGGAAAACACTTTGGCAGTTCCTCAAAAGGTTAAACAAAGAATTATCAGAAGATCCAGCAATTCCACTCCTAGGAATATACCAAAGAGAACTGAAAACAGGTACTCAAAAAATATATGCACATACATTCACAGTTACACTATTCATAATACCCAAAAGATGGAAACAACTCAAATGCCCATCAGCAGATAAATACATAAACAAATCATATATACACATGCAACAGAATGTTATTCAACCATAAAAAGGAAGAAAATATTAATGCATGTTACAATGTGGATGAACCTCAAAAACATGCTTAAGTGAAAGAACCCAGACACAAAAGGTTTCATATTGTATAATTCTATTTACACGGAGAATATGTAAATCTATCGAGCCAGAAAGCAGATTGTTGGATGCCAGCGGCTTGGGAGGGGCAAGAGAAGCAAAGAGGAAGGGGAGTAACTCCTCAATAGGTATGGGGGTTTCTTTTTGAGGTAATGGAGATGTTTTCAAACTAGACAGAGGTGACGGCTGGACAACATTGTGAATGTACTAAATGCTACTAATTAGTGATCACTTTTAAATGGTTAATTTTATGTTAAGCAAATTTTACCTGAATAAAAAAACTAACACTTAATGTAAGAGCTTAGAATCAAGAAGGGCAAACAGAATTTTAAAGAGTGACGTAGAAGAACACATACTACCTAATATCAAACTTATCTAAAGTTATACTTATCAAAACTGCATGCTATTCCAACAGAACTACACAAAAGTACCATGACAACAGAAAAGAGAAATCATAAACAAACCTATGAATATATGAAAAACTTTATTTAGCAGAGATGTATTACATATCCATGGTGGAAAAAAACTCTTCCGTAAGTAACACAGGGACAACTGGGCACCCATACAGAACAACATAAATTCAGTCCCTACCTCCTCACACACAAAAACCAATACCAAATTAAATCCTTAGATGCGAAAAACAGAACTTTAAAACTATCAGAATTGAAAATACAAAAGACTATAACTTCAGGGTAGAAAGTTTTCCCTACACAAAACCCAAAACAAGACCATAAAAAAATAATTGACAATTTCAACTACATTAAAATTTAAAACTTCTGTAAAACCAAAGACATCAAATAAGGTACACATAGTAAGAAGAAATGTCCAATGCATGTAACTAACAAAGAATTCAGCCATAATATGTAAATAATTTCTACAAATAACAAAGAGACAACCCAAAACACAAATTGGCAAAATATGCGAACAAGCAACTCAAAGACTAACAAACCCAAACAACCAATAAATATGTTTAAAAATATATATATATCACCTCACTAGCAATCAGGGAAATACACATTAAAATTGGCATCAGGTTGGCAAAGAGTTTTAAAAGTCTAATAATACCATGGTTTGTGAAGATGCAGGTAGGCATATAAACTGGTACAACCACTTCAGAGGTTGTTAGCAACAAAATTGGGAGTCAATGATACACACACCTTATAACCTGGTAATTCTAAGTTTTTACCTTGAAGAAAAACACATGTGCCCAAGAACACATGTACTTAATGTTTTTGTGTCCCAAAAAAGGAATTAACCTAAAAATATATCAGCAAGGGAATATATAATTTGAGGTTTAATCATACAATGCTAAGTAGATAATATAATTGAACCAGAGCCCAAAACATCAACATACCCAAATTACAAAAATTAATGTTGAGAAAAAAACTTGTAGAAAAATATATGTTTAAGAACATACAAAACTATATATTATTTATATCAACAAACACATATGTCATATAAATATACGACCGTGTACTGAGAATGACAATGTTCAACTCAGAATAGAGGTTTACCTCAAGAAGATGGTAATCTTCAATTAAAATAAAAAAAATGTTAAGATTTGACAAAGCTAAATAGTGTGTACACAGACATTCACTAATATTACCTGTTAAGACTTTTTACATATGCTTACAACTTTTTTTTAATGGACTCTACTGTGGTTTGGATGCTTATAACTTTTAAAACAAGAATGATACAAAAGATTTAACCTACCACATATCAAAACACACTATTATAAAACTATGAAATTAAAACAGTGCGGTGGTTTGGGGAACAAACAGAAAGATCTACAGGAGCTAAAAACTAAAATTCTGTATATATTGTGATGTATCATTAGTTAAAGAACTAATCCTCTGTGGATAGACATTTGGGTAATTCATAGTATGCCATGTTAAAGCTCATAGCTTCAGGAGATACTCTTGATTTCTTCATGCACTGATGCAAGGATAAGTTCCTAGAAGAACTGCTGAATCAAAGAATATGCACTTTAAGCTGATACAACTAAACTGCTCTTCATGAAAATTCTATTAATTTACATTTACACAAATAGTGCGCAAGAAGAACCGGCTGCTCAATGTTAACCTTACCCCAGGTGTTGCCAATCTTTTTAAGTGGAGGAAAAATATTTAGGTCATTTATAGGAAAATGTTTATTAATAGTATCACAAATTAATAGAAAATAATTCATTTATTTTATATATAACAGACATATACCAAACACACATAAACTTCATATAAGATGCTACCTTACTACCAAGTAATTTTAAAAAGTTATGTATGCACCTATAATTTTATAAATGTATAAACATATATAGCTATATGTAAATACTCATATGTATATACAGCTATATATGAATACAGTCATCCCTCAGTATCCACGGAGAACTGGTTTCAGGACCCCCTACAGATACCACAGATACCACAATCCATGAATGCTCAAGTCCTTTATATAAAATGGTACAGTATTTGCATATAACCTACACACATCCTCTCCTATACTTTAAATCATCTCTAGATTACTTATGATACCTAATACATTGTAAATGCCATGTAAATAGTGGTTATACTGTACTGTTTAGGGAATAACGACAAAAAGAGTCTGTACATGTTCAGTACAGATGCAACCATCCTTTTTAACTTTTTCTGAATATTTTCAATCTGTGGTTGGTTGAATACACAGATGCAGAACCCATGGATACAGAGTGCTGACTGTACAATTGTGCCAAATCTCAGTTTAGTACAATGCTTGGCATATTTTTTCAGATCCCAGGGCCTGGTCTGGATCAAAAAAGATTAAGAATATTTGCCTCCTATTTTCAGCTAACCCAGTCTATATACCAGAAATGCAAAAATTAACGATATAATTGCATATTAGAAAAAAAACAAAAATGAGGAAAGATAAGCAATAACTTATCTTAACTCCCAAAGAAATGCCTATGACTTAAATGCCTATATCAGAACCTCACATTGGTGGGAAGGTATCTCTAAGATCCCTAGAATCTGGCTCCAAAGATAACATATGCTTTAAGAATGATGTTAAGATTTGAATTTTTCAGTAGTGCCCATGGTTAAAATTAATCTTCTATAATATTCTCCAATAATCTACAATACTTAGCATAATGCTTGATACATAATACTCAAAAATACTTGCTGCATAAATGAATATGAGCAATATTTTTTAATGTATCAATATCACTAAGAAGAGACCAAGAGATCTACATAAGTAACAGAGGTTGATGACATAATATGTAAATATAAAAAATGTCAAAAGGAAAAGCAATGCCTTCATTGTTCTTCATAATCTCCAGATTACCTCATTTCCTTTTTTTCTTAACTATTTGAATAACTTGTCCTAAAAGTTCTTGTTAAGATACAGAGAACAGAAGAGAACATTTTCAGTGGCATCTCTCAATATTAAGGTTAGGAAATTATAGTATTAAAGAAAATTGTGCCTCAGGAGTAGTAAGAAAAAGCCTTCACAGGGTCTGAGGCCTCAGTATCAAGGACTCTGTTTTCCACAAAATCTATCCAAAATCTTAGATAACAAATGAACAGGTGTGATGGTTAACTGAGCTCAAAAATAATACCTCAAAACACTTTCATAAATACACCCATTACCGTCAGACTGGCATGTAAAATGCTCAGTAAATTATACTTTTAAAAAGAATGAGAAATGAGTATGTAAAACAGTCATTTCATTCATTTTTTTAATTTTTAAATTGGTACAGATTTCATTATATAAATAATCATACAAATTATACAAATAAACTTTAGTCATTCCTAGAATAATTTTTAAACTCCCAATCTTTATATACAAAAATGATACTAATTCCTATTTAGAAAAATACACTTCATCTTCACAGTATTTGTAATGTCTGAACTAATTACTAAGTTCCCTACTTCATAAAATTGCTTGTATTTCATATGCATGAGCTAGAAGGAATCTTTAAAGATTCAATCAATTCCTTCATTCCATAAATAAGGACATCAAGGCACAAAAAAGTTAAAAAGCTTCTCTAAATACACAAGGACAACACTAAAACTAAAGCCCCTATCTCTTAACTCTTAAACATACAATGATTCCTTCCTTCTGGGATCATATAAAATTCTAAGACAGAGCAATGGAAAGCATGCCCTTTTTCTTTATGATAAAGAGATTTTTCTTTATGATAAATCCCAAAACCCAATCTGAAAATAAATCTCCAGCACAGACTTCATTACAACCATATTCTAACAGGAAAAAAGTTCCAGCAAAAATTCTACGGCATTCAAAATAAAGTTTTCTGACAGAATCTGTACCATTAGAAAAAAATGAAAGTAGCAAAATGATTTTTCTAGCCAAGGAATATATGGAGTCAGCTTAAACCACAGTTAATATTTTTATAATTTTCAAACAGTAGTGAACATAACATTTGCCCAGTTAAAAATCAATTAAATTAATGTTTACCATGTAAACTACTGATTTCTAGTAGACACTTAGCTTCTGTGTTACCAACTTCCAACTTTAGGTATGATCTAAATTTTATACTATCCATATCTACAAAACTGAAATGATGAATACCTAATTTACAGATCTCATGTAAAAATTAAAGAAAATTAAATATATAAAAATACTCATCATATATTCTCTATTGTTTTCTTCCTTTTGTCCTAAACAAGGAGAAATTCAACGTAGGACATACAAAATACTTTAGATACATTTATAGCAATAGGTATGTTCCAGATAGGGCCAATAAGATATATTCCCAAACTTTTATTATTTTTTATGCAGAGTCTTTATTAAAGACTGTATCCTTGTCAATTTAAGACATAATTCCTCCTACTTTTGCATCTTATCTCTCAATACTTCCACATATTCTTTTATACCTACTCTTGTAGAATTTGTCACCTCGCCATAGACAACATTTATTCAACAGAATATACTTCTATTAAGGACCAAATGTACTTCAACCATTGGACACATAAAGACAAATAAAATACAGTCATCTGTCCTCAATAACCTCATCTTCTATTTAAAGAGGCAGATGAGTAAGCAAATGATCGTAAAACACAGTCAATATGCAATCATAGACAATACATGAGAAAGGTTAAAAAAAAAAAAAAGACTACCTAATGGCAGGGGAGGTAATGGAAGGTGTCTATGTGTGATGCTATGGTTTAAATGTCCCAAAGTTCATGTGTTGCAAACTTAATCCCCACTGCAACAGTGCTGAGAGAGAAGACCTTTAAGAGGGGATGAGGTCATGAGGGCTCTGTCTTTATGAAGGGATTAATGTCATTATTACAAGAGCGGGTTCCTGATATAAAGGCGAGCTCACCCCTTCCCTCTTGCTCTCTCTCGTGCATTCTCTTGACCTTCCACCATGGGATAACACAGCAAGAAGGCCCTCACAAGATGCCAGCACCATACTCTTAGATTTCTCAACCTCTAGAACCATGAGCCAAGTAAATTTCTATTGTTTATAAATTACTCAGTCTGTGATATTCTAACAACACAAAATGGACTAAGACATGTGGATTTCGGCTATCTCAGCTGTTAATAAGTAAAATAATATTAACAAGAACCCTGAAGAGCAAAAATACTATTAGGAAATAACATTAAATGAAAACAACTCCTAGTAATTCAAGCACAGATTTACAACAGTGATGACAGAAAATAAAACCTTAAACTACATAGTATGGAGGCCAAATAACCTATATAAATCTACGTTAATATTTTAGAAGGAATATTCTAAGATTGTGTTTGATACTTTAATGAGAAAGCCCCAAAGAAATATTAATAAATAAGAGAAAATAAACATTTTCTCTGGAAATCTTTTTATAAAACCCATGAGAAATTTCATAAAGGCTATTATAGCTTTTAGAGCAAATAAACTGAGCTTCAACAAATTTATTTCCTTGAAACATTTAACTACCTCCAATAAACACTGTTCACCTATTATGGGCATCGTGCATTATGCTGAGACAGGGAACTGACAGGCACAGCTTCAGGCATTGCTTCAGCCATTGTTTAATTGTACAGGCATTGTATAACCGAAATCTGGAAACTTTGTTTTGAGCTACCCTGATCAAAACAAGATGGAGGCAGGACAAGTTCCAACCAGCCAGAACCAAGATGGCAGAGAAACTGACCACTTCTTGACCTTACAGCTACATTATACACTTCATTACCATAAAAGTTTCCAAGAAAACCTCCCACTCCCATCATGCACCTGATGCCATGACACTTCCTGTTTGACCACATTTAATCAAAAGGAGGGTGTCACTCTAATTCCAGGAAAACACCACCCCTTTCTAAGAAATAACATGAATATTCCTCCCCTTGTTTAGCCTATAATGAAGCCATTGTTAAAACAGAGGGGCGATGGTGCTCCTGCAGGGAAAACTAGCCTCTGCTCTGTCGATGGAGAAGACTTTCTATACTTTCTGAATCAATCTCGCTTTCACTTTACACTGTTAGCTCACTCCTGAATTCTTTCTTGTACGAAGCCAAGGACCCACTTGATTTCGAGTGATTCTCAGCACTGGGAGGCACTTTCTTGTGTCAGTATCATCTTCCAATCTCTAACACTCATTGAACAACATGAAAACCAGGACTTAACACCTTGGCATTCTGCATTTTAACCATGCCATACTGCTACTCTTCATTTTTCAGAAGAATGAAAAATATACTAACATATTCAGTGATTGTGTAATGCTTACCTAATAAAAGCAAAGTCACTGTTACTTTGCTTCGGATCAAAATTAGACTTTAAACAAGCATATACAAAATATCATCTAGTAAGCAGCCCCCAAATAAAGCCTCTTCTAAATTACAACAATAGCCATGAAAGGCAGAGAAATTGATAAAAACACAAGACTACCAAAAAATAAGAGGCATCAAGAAGCTAATGTCAGAATCTGAAAGATCACAGTTTATCCTTTCCACAGTTACTTACCTTATTATCTAACTAGCTCCATTTTGTCAGAGAGCAACTGTTGCATTTGTACAGCTAAGCTGGACAAATAACTTCATTCTGGGTGATGAGGGACAAGAAAAAAAGAATCCCAGTGATTTTCCACACTGCCAAGTGTACTCTGAATTTGGGGATTATATAAAAACCTACTCCAGCACCAAAACAGTTGAGACTACTAATGATGCTATCATCAGTAGGACAGAGGAAACTAGACTCAGAGCTGTACAGATCAACTAAAGAGCTAAAAATGGTATTCACTCAATATATAAGGAGACCAAAAAAAGGAAAAGGAATAAAGGCATCTACACCAGCCTAACGTTGGCAAATGTCAATGTCAAGTATAAACAGACCTTACATAATAATTCACAACTGAGTGAAGAAAAGTGGGAAAAATAACCATAAGCCAATGGAGAGAAATGTAAGTGAAATGGAACATCCAGGAGATTTATTAGAGCAGTGGTCCCCAACCTTTCTGGCACCAGAGACTGGTTCCATGGAAGACAATTCTTCCAAGGACAGGGGTAGGGGCGCGTTGGGCATGGTGGGGGAGGGCACTCGGGCAGTGATGTGAGCGATGGGGAGCCTAGAGACTGTAACTATATATAAAGCTTCACTTGTTCACCCGCTGCTCATGCTCACCTCCTGCTCTGCAGCCCCCCCAGTTCCTAAGTTTCATGGAAAACAATTTTTTCCACGGGGGGAGGGGACGCAGAGCTCAGGCAATTATGTGAGGTCCGGTTCTTAACAGACTACGGACTGGCACCCGGCCATGGCCCAGGGCTTGGGACCACAGTGTCAGAGACAAAGTGACCTCCCCCAAGCAGGAACAGAAAGCCCTAAGAACAGGATAGGAAAAAAAGGCATTAAAGAGGGATGAGATAAGGAAAAATGGCAAGAAAATTAAATTTGCTACGGTGAGATTTAAAATCTCTACTCTTGTAATAAAAAGCAAAACTGAATCAAACAAAAAAACCACAAATCGTGACATGAAGAAATTGAGAAATTCTCACTAAAGCACATTTCAAACTAGGCTAGGCATACTTTGAGTGCAATAGTGGTATTTAACTAGTGGCTACCATACTGGCCAGCACTGGTATACAGTGATTATGTCTAGCACGTGTCATACAACTTAGTTGGTAGAACCAAAATGCAACTTTGGTTCTAACTGAACCAAATATAGACTCCAAAACCTATATTCATTCCCTTTAAGGAAACTATCAGGAGGTAAATGTATACTTGACCCTCATATATTCAATTCCGACTAACAAAATCCTGCCCAGACGATGAAATCCACAGCTGTTCAAATAAATGTTAAAAAAAAAAGGAACACAAAGCCCATTTATAGAATGCCATTATATAAAACAAATGTAAGTTTCAAAAAAAAAAAATGAAAAAAAGTAGATTTTTAATTACTTAGGTCTATTATATGACATGATATTTTACGTATATCCATGTATACTATAACAACATTCATTTATATTATAATCAATTTCTGTTTGGGGTACTTCAAAAGTCATAGATGCTAAAATATTATCATAATCAATGCCTAACTATACATTTTATGTCATTATCACCTAGAAGGTGTGTGTATATAAATAGGTATTGTTTTAAAACTCTGGATTATTTATAAACTACTTAATAGAAGGGAATATACTGGTTTCTCATGAAAATATACTAAATTCATGTACTATCAATTATATAAATGAAAGCATAAATTATTCAACAAGCCATGATTCTTGGGAAAAGACAGGAAAAAGAAAAACAAGAACAACAAAAAAAGCATAAATTAAATTAAATGTAGCGTATATTTCTTAGTAATCCATGGCCATTAGTAACTCAGAAACCTAGAAGTTACGCTGGACTCCCTCATCTGTTTCGTCCCCATATTCAACCAACCACCATCATCTGTGAAGCTTCATAGTTTAACATTTCTTGAATCAACCACTCTTCTCCACTAATTCCTCTCCTCCACCATCACCACTGTGATCTAAGCCAATATTCTCTGTGACCTAGACCCTTCTAACTTGTTACCCTCTCCACCCAAAAATCACTGCAACCAAAGTGATTATTTACATTTTTAAAAAATTTAAAATAATCATGTCATTCCCCCTGCTTTTATTAAAACCCTTCAATGTCTTCACATAGTTTGGTCTTAGGATAAAGACCAAAATACAGACTTCGGTGTTGCCATATTCTCTAATTTTTCAAGAAAAATGAGAAATCCAGACTTTTATGTGAAATCTCCTGATCTTTGAATGCTGACAACTAATTCAAACTTTTGTTAATACTGGTAAGGAGGCCAAAAAATCTTGTATGCAGGCCTAATCTGACCTCTCATCTAGTCTCATTACCTAACCCCACAGAGTTTCTCTCTACATCAGCCATACTGAACATTTCTCAGACTCTCCGTGATGATGCCACACTTTTTTACCTTAAGGCTTTCACGTGGGTTCTCTGCTTTGACTGCTTCTCCCTCCAACCCTCACCTCTACTTCACTTAATGATCTCCTACTTACTGTTTTTCTGAGCATGCTTCCTCCATGAAGTGTTCCCTATTCCCACTGCTCCCTCCGCCTCCACTCTACAGGCGAGGTCACCCAGTTCATGAGATCAGACAGTATTGATTGAGTACAACTTCATAACACTCATCACACCTCAAAATAAAATTATTTAGTTAATGTCCATCATCTTCTCCTACATGGTAAGCTGCACAAAATCAGAGCCTGACAGAGCAGACATGCAATATATATTTCTTGCTAACTAGTTTGGTTATAAAATGTTTCTTTAGACAGTAAGATTCTGGTGTACTTTTAAAATATTAATCAAACTTTTAACTAACTTTTCAGAAACACAGGCAGTATTTAAAGCAAAGCAGATCTAGAATTAAAATATTCCATTACAATTTTAATTACTAGTACTATCACCAATAATTGCTAACATTTATTGAGCATTTATTAATGCTTGGAATTATGTTGAGTGTTTTGCATGTGTTATCTCATTCAGTACAACAAACTAGATCTACAAAGTAGATGCCACTGTTGTACACAGGATGCAACTTAGGCACAGAGTTTAAAAATTAGCTCAAGATCACACATCGAATCAGTGGCAAACTAGGGTATGAATCCATGCAGTCTAACCCCAGTGTTTAAATGCCAAAATACTATATTGATCAATTAATAATGATTTATTTTCCATTAAAGTAACATTCCTCATCCCTCTATCCTGTACCCTTAAATACACACACACAACACATTTCTTCAAATATTCATCATAAATTACAAACAAACACCATGGAAAATAAGGTTTTCAAGGAACACTTTCAGTGTTAATTTTTCAGTAATATATTTCACAGATAGGATTTTTCTTGATGTCACAAAAAGCGAAAGAAAAGAAATCCAAGAGTACAGAAGTTGAAAATGGCAAAAATTTCAAAATAACTTAGATACAAAAGTACAAAACAATATTAGAAGTAACTACTCCATAAGGTTCAGCCAAAACAAGAAACAATCAAGTAATGAATTAACTAAGAAAAAAATGAGTCCTCCCTAAAGCAGCACATTTTCCCAAGAATTTAACTTAAGCTCACATTTGAACCTAAGCTTTTTCAAAAACCGTGTGCTTGATAAAAAGTTAAAATTAACATCATTTGAAAACTGAAATCAAGCTTATGATTTTTTTCACATACTCAAGAATTATTTTAAGAAATTGGGAAGAGAGGAGAGGTTTGAGGAAAATAAACTACTTCTCCGAACTCTTTTGAGTAAAAATATACAAATGACTTAAAAGAATTGTAACTAGTGCCCCATTTTATCTTAATTTGGCTATACTCTCCCAAGAACTCCCTTCAGACTTGGTGATCTAGAAGAACGTGAACCCCTTAATGGACCAAATTCTAATAGTTACTTCAGATAGTCTATCTAGTGAGCAAAATTTAGTTTAAAAAAAATA
Source organism: Lepilemur ruficaudatus (assembly GCA_963574885.1). Classification (NCBI taxonomy): domain Eukaryota; kingdom Metazoa; phylum Chordata; class Mammalia; order Primates; family Lepilemuridae; genus Lepilemur; species Lepilemur ruficaudatus. Next base: position 24,540 of record CAUYRT010008336.1, on the reverse strand, counting down.
ACTAAATCTCGTCTACAAGCCTCACAAACCGAAATGACTTATTGTTTGGTATCTTCAGCTTATTGATTCCCTATAAAGGACCAACAAAAAGAACAAAACTCAGGATATTTTCACATGTTAAGAAATGACAGGTATATTCTACCCATGTTTGTCATCCTGAAGAACTAAGATTCACCACTAAGCTTCAAACTACAAGCCAGAAAACGAGAGCCCTTTGGGAGAACAAACCCAAAGGAGATGTCAAGAATGAATGTATTGATTTCACATGGTGTCACGATGACTGAATGCAAGTCGTTCTTCATAAATACAGGTGCAAGCATGTCACCATTTCTTTAGATTATCTTTTCATACCTCCATTCCCAATTGTCCACATTAGACACAACAACTCTGAACATAAATGATTCTCTTACATAAAGTGAAAAAGCTGGACTTTAGTTGGGATCCTAGGAATCCTTCCAGTGTACAGTTCTACTCAGCCCTTTTGAATTACAACTCTTAGCACGACTCTGAGAAAATTACACGTCACCGCAAAAAAAAAAAAGACAAATTTGATGCAATAACTGTACCTTGTTCTGCCAAATATTAGTACCAGAACTTCTGAAATAAACAAACCTGTGTCTGTGTTCATCGGGTCCATGGATCAGGAAGACTCCAGAGTTCTTAGCCCCTTTAGCATCTACATGAGGAATTAACACATCTTCTAAACCCAAATCAAAGCGTTTGTGTTTCGAAGAGTCTGGAAGGAAAAAGAAGGCCCCAAAACACAGGGTGATGAAGGCACTAAGAATAAGGAGAAGGATAAACTTCTCAGAAAGTCTCAAGGTAGCCCTGTGATGTGGGAAGGAGGGCGGCCCCAGGTTCAGAGGTGGTATCCTACGTCCAGAGAGGGGCAGCAGGGCTGGGGCAGTCATCCTTTATGCTCTTAGAATACTTTATAAAGTTCTCATCTTACATCAGATGAACAATACATTGAATTGTCTTCGAGATCTTGGCAAAAACGGGGAAACTCGATTTCTCTCCTCTTAAAGGATTGTTGTGCTTTTTAAGAGGGCACTTCTTCCAGGCTCGTCCAATTACATTCACAAACGGGTGTTTCCCTCCCAAACGGTAACTAGTCTGTCCTGTGACACCTTCTTTGCCATGTGGCTTTCAGTGCCTCATCGGGTTATTACAAGTCTCCTCTTCATCCCTAGGAGTAAATTAAGGAAGCCACGCTGCAGAGAAGCTGCAAGGTGGCTTCTTCCATTCGTGCATCTCAGTGAGATGCTCAAATGTGGTCTTCGGCCCCAAAAGGGAGCCTGGTGAGATCCAAGGAGTTGTGGAGGGTTAATCTCCTCTGACTCTCCTTCTATTCCAGAATCTTTTCTCTTCAGTAGCAGAAAAATAAGGGTCTGCACGGAGGTCTGCGAACAGGGAGGAAGGTGTCCCACCTCGCCGGGAAGCTGGAGCGGCGGTGCCGGCTGAAGTAGCGGGAAGGAGCTCCCGGCTGCCCGGCAGGCTCGGGCAGAGCGCTCCGACGCTGCCCGCTCGACGGCTGGCGCGACGGGCAGTCGCGTCCCCAACGCCGGAGCCCCGCAAGCCGCCGCCGCCGCTGTTGCTACCGCACGGGCCTGCCGGGGAGCGGAACTTCCTCCTCCGGCGGCCACTGAGAAGCCCCGGCGTGTGCGGGGGAGGGGAGGCGCGGCGGCCGCCCCCGCCCGGCTCCTCCTCCTGCCGTCCGCGGCCGGCTCAGTGGACCCCGGCGCCTGCTCCCCCGGCCAGGCGGCCGCTGACCCCGCCGCTCCCGGCCGCAGCGGCGGTCGAGCCCCCGCGCCTCTGCAGCGTGGGAAGAAGCCGAGCCGCGGCCCTCGCCCCGAGAGCCCCGGGCAGGCGCCTGCTCATTCCTCGCTCAGCCTTGGGACGGCGGGCGGCCCCGGGCGCGCGGGAGCAGCCGCGCCTCGGGCCGGCGGAGGTCGGCTCCGTCTCCTTCCCGGCCGGCGGCCGCCGTGGGGGCCTCCTCGGCGCTGCCTCCGGGGGCTCGCCGCTCCTCGCCCTGGCGGCGGCGGCGGCGGCGGCGGCCGGAGAGGCGGCGCGCCCACGCGGCGCAGGGCTGCGGCCGGGTCTTGGTCCCCCGGCTCCTCAGGCCTGGTGAGCGCAGGACGGCTGCCGGGCCGATGCCCGTTGGGCGCACGCCTCAGAGGGACCGGAGCGTGAGGGGGGATGGCGACGGCGCGCGGGCCGGCCTACCGGCCCCGACTCGCGGATGGGCGGCCCCGGGCGGCGGAGTGCGAGGTGCGCGCGCACGCTCCCGGCCTCGCCGCCGCCCCTCCCCCGCCCCGCCCGGCGGCCCGCGCTCCGCGGCTGCAGCCTCCCGGAAGCGTCCAGCCGCCGCCGAGCCCGGCGGGCGAAGGGACAAGGTCGCCGGTCTGCGCTGCGCTGGGGACTCCACCGATGCCCTCAGTTAACGGGGCTGACCCGGCGTTCGGGCGAGGCGGAGCGCGGTCTCCGGTCGCGAAGGTTTCGCCGAAATTAAAGGTTACTGGAATTAACGGATTCTGATGGCTAAGGTTAACGTCTAATCTTGCCCTGCAGAAGTCTTGTCTTTCATAGACCATCGGTCCCGGGGGTTCAGCAACAGAAGCTCAAAACTCGCATGCGGCCCATGCGCACGTTGTTGGGCACCCAAAGCTCAATTAATAGAGAGCACCAGCCTTGTGCCAGGATCCTGCCCTTTGGATTAGATTTCCTTTCTGAGGAATATATAGGTGCCCCTTATATGACAGAAGCTTCCGCATGGTTCAATTTGTGGAACGTGTTCTCCTGTTATCCTCACATTCCTCACCACCAGCGCTCCCATAAAAGAGATAACGGGTGAATGAGGAGGTGCTAAACCCAGAAAGACAACAACATTGTTTAAATTCTGACTTGAAAACAATCTGAGTCAACTCTGTCATCCATAGTATTGGGAAGAACCATGCTGTGATTAAGCTTGCAATATGTGTGTATGCTTGCATCCGATTGACTTTCAGATTGTGTTTATTCTAATGTTGTCATTCCCTGTACACATCCTTATTCATGACTGGGAATTGAAAAGGAGGCCCTTAAATGGCAGGGAAGTAAAAGTCAGCCTTAGATTAAAAATCAAGCAAAAAAGCCTCGTGTTCATTGGCACGATTCATAACTACATTCCAATATGCCGGTCTGCACTATTTCTAGAAGCTCTGCATATCTATCTACCACATGACAAAAGAAGTCATTGTCATTGACCCTACTTCACCAAATAAAACAGACAAAAATGTTAAGGGCGCCTCTGATGAATTCACTGAGCCAGGCTGGCAGCAAAGAGTAACCAATCCAAAGTGGGATTTGTGTTGGACACTTACGAAGAGCAGATGTAAGAAACTTTCTGCCTTCCCAATGTGTCTTTATAAAATGTGCCAATTTTATGAATAAGGCTCTAATGTTGAGAATCTCTGTAAGCCAAAGGAAAAGAAACACTTTGGTTTCCTCACTGTTGAGGTCACTAGTTTTTCCATGAAAAGTTCCAGGAAAATAAATACTGACCTCTGAATAAAACAGCAAGTTATATAAATCTTGAAAAGTAAATATCACCTAGATTGACACCAAATTGTTAACCACCAGAGATACCAATCATATGAAACCTGCCAACTTAGTTGACAGGTGTGACTTAAGGAGGTTCAACCTCATAGCGAAGGCTTAGATGTTTCTTTTTCTTTCTTTGCTTACCTGTTTTGCAAAATTCATTTTTCTTTCATGAGAATAAAAACATAAATTAGTGGTTATTGCAGATGTCTAAATGCAGTCTGCAGTTTTAAAGCCATCGGTGAAGCCATCAGTTATATTATTACACTCCTATACCAGCATCAGAAATATTTATATAATATATATACATACACTTCTAGACACAATGCAAGTTTTAAAAGAATGGTACTGTTTTAAAAACAATCAAATTGCAAATCTATTCATTATGATTACAAGTATATAAAAATATGCATATAAAAATACTAAAAGGGAATATTTAAAAAAGATCACAACTGGGCCGGGCGCGGTGGCTCACGCCTGTAATCCTAGCACTCTGGGAGGCTGAGGTGGGCGGATTGCTCAAGGTCGGGAGTTCGAAACCAGCCTGAGCAAGAGCGAGACCGTCTCTACTATAAATAGAAAGAAATTAATTGGCCAACTAAATATATAGAGAAAAAATTACCCAGGCATGGTGGCACATGCCTGTAGTCCCAGCTACTCTGGAGGCTGAGGCGGGAGGATCGCTTGAGCCCAGGAGTTTGAGGTTGCTGTGAGCCAGGCTGACGCCACGGCACTCTAGCCTGGGCAATACAGTGAGACTGTCTGAAAAAAAAAAAAATCACAACTGTTGTGTTAAGATGTTGGTATTACATATGATTTTCCCTATTGTGTTATGTTTATGTTACATTTATAATTAAAATTTTATAAAGAAACTGGTACTTGAGAAAGTCAGATTTCAAGTAGGTGAACTCAGTCATATCAAGATGGACACATAGACAAGTCCATCTGAGAGTAATGAGTAGAAAGCAAAGCATATGCAAAGTATTGTGTGTGTGTGTGTATGTGTGTGTGTGTATCTATACACATAAAACAGAGAAGGATTTCATTCCAGGGAGTCTAAAGAGAATATTTCATTTTCAAAAAGTAGTTAAGCTTTGATCAAAGATTCAAAAGTGGCAGATAAAGCAGTGATTTCCCTTTTAGAAATCCATAGAAATTAGTTAATATTTTACAAAATTAGAATTATTAAATTACTAACAAACCAAAATTTACTCCTGTAGATTTCGGATTTATAGGACCACTTCTGAGATGGACTCATGTATTGCAATGTAAAAGTTACTTGTATTTGTTCAATCATGTGTTGACTTTTCCATTATCAAAACAATTTTAACACCTATTATGCATACAAACACACACACACATCATCTAGCTCTGTTTTAAGTTAAACTGAAGTCATATGCTAAAGGGAAAAAAATACAGCTGGTATGCAAAAAGTGGCTTTTGATTTACTTACATAACCTGTTCCTCCTTAGTTTCAACTGGTTCCCAAAGTGTCTAACGAACATGTTAGAGGAGAAATTACTAGGCATGACCACTAAATGGGAAACAATCAGGCTTTGGCCCTGCTCCTTCCTCTACAAAGCACTTTCCTCAGAGGTCAGAGATAAGCTGCAGTTCAATGCTGTGAAGCTCTCAAGTTAGCACCATGAAAGTCAGTAAAGCCAAAAAAGCTTAGGCTGCTTCACTAAGCCAAAGTATTTGAGGTTCATTTGCTTATAAAAGACGCATTTGTTGAAGGACTACTGTGTGACAAATCCTCTACTAGGTGGTAGAGATTTGGAGAAATAAGTCTGAATCCTTATGTTCAAAGAGCTTGCGGTCTGGTGTGAGGAAATAGATGAACACTGACAATTAAAAGACAGCGGGAAGAATACTGTTAGAATAAAGTGTTGGGGCTTATGGAAACACTGAAGGGGAACAGGGTGAGGGGAGGCAGATTGGGAGTGTGTCAGGGAAGCATTCTGGATCAAGTGTCACCTGAGCTGAGCCTTCAATTAACCAGGAGAAGAAAAGGGTCATATTCCAACCTAGGGAGCAGAACATGCACAGGTACCCATACCTGGTTGGTCCTGCCACTTACATAGAACGCTTCCTACTTTACTCTTGCAATAAATAGCTTGCCTGGTCCTAATCTCCCAACACTCTTGCACTGGGAAAGTGAAAATGGTAGGGCAGTGCTATTAACCACATTGCAAGCAAAATGGATTCAGAATGACTAATGGGTATCATAAACATGTTTGTGTAATCAAAAGACTTAGATGGCATTCTTGATTTCACAGGCAGTCCTCTGTTATTTCACACAAATGTTTTATCTCTTTAAATCCATTAATAAAATGGGGCTATTCAAATGTATATAAGAGGTACCATGGATTATAGACAGAGTACTGAACGAGACATGGATTTCAAACCCAGCTCTATCCCTGAGTTTCTTCGTTCATAGAACATATAATAATCTTTGCCTACTTTGTAGAACTATTTAAGGATCAAATGACCTATTGTTGATCAACACTCACGTGTACGTATGTTTGTAAAATTCAACAGAAATCAAGCAGGTGGGGGGGAGGAGGGGTTGGGTAAATTCATATCTAATGGGTACAATACACACTATCTAGGTGACGAACACACTTATAACTTTGACTCAAACTGTACAAAAGTAATTCATGTAACCAAAACATTTGTACTCCTGTAATATTCTGAAATAAAAAAAATTTTTAAATGACCTATTGTATTGTCCAAAATGCTCTTAAAAACGTGTTAATTCTATAAAAAATAATAGATTGCTGATGGCTGTAGTGTTTGTGTGACTTGGAGACATGAAATTTTAGTTTGCCTAGCATCCCTTTGGAAAACTATCTTTTCCTCAGTCTTAGTCTATTGGTCTAGATTGGGATGGCCTCCTGACCACCTGCCATGGCACTTGCTCCCCTCAACCAATTGGATCCAGGGGTGGGTGTGCTATTCAGATCTAACTAATCAGTGGTCTGCATTTCCCTGGTTGTAATGATTGATTCAGAGAAGGGCATGTGACTCTAACCAAGCTAATCAGAATCCTTAGGTCATTTACTGGCATCATCAGCAAAAGAGGTCTTTCTTTTTCCTGGATTTACCTGAGCATACTGTAATCTTAGAGCCGCCAGTAGCCCTCTTTGCCACCATATGAGGAAGTTTGCCTGCTAATGAAGCAGACAGAGAAGAAAAGAGCTGAGACACTGGGAGAGAAAGTATCCACATGGCATCACTTGAGCCCTTGGCTTAGGGGTGGATCTGGGTTTTGTGGGGCCTGAGACATAACAACATAATAGATTGGTGAATCCTCTTTAAGAAAAAGAATACAAAATAGTAAATGCAAAGAGTTACAAAAGTGTATTTTGCTTAAACCGAATTTAATTACAAGCACATATTTCTTCACAATGCCAAGAGGTCACACCAACACTGCCTGACCCATGTGACCCATGGAGCCGTGTGACAGATACAAAGTCGGAGCAGAGAAGAGACCACAGTCTTAATCAACTGTGATTTAACTATTTTATTCTGCAAAATTTAGAAAAAACATACGATTATGTAAACATTGCTAGGACCTCTCCCAGGGCCTAAGACAGGACCAAGCAATGAGGAACACAGAAGATTAAACTTCATTAGGCTCATAGTAAATCTGCTTCTGCTTTGAATCTAGCCATATCTAACTCTAGTTCATCCTTTGAAGTTCTCAGTTACACAAGCCTATAAATTTCTTTTTCGGTCGGAATTGGTTTCTGTGGTTTACAATCAGGAGTCTTGACTAATACACAGCATGTCTTTACATGGAAGGGCTGTGGCTGCCAGGAGTATGTGAGGCATCACTAGTTTCACAAGTGTGTTTACACTTCACACAAGGATCAGGGACCAGAAGGGACCTGCTCTTTCAGGTGGCCAACAAGCTTAGGCCAGGGACAAAAGCAGGATGGAACCAGTAGAGCAACTGTCTCCTTGGGCAGCCAGGGGGAGACGATGGAAAATTGAGAGGGCCGGACAGGAGTGATAGCAGAAGTATGTCGAACCTAGCAACCCCTATCGAAACCTCCAAAACTGGATTCTCACATATACCGTTATGAAGAGGAATCTGATGCCAAAAGAGGTTAAGCATTCTTTATAAATCCTTTAAGTTGTTTTAAATCCACCCTAGGCAGCTAGCTTGAGAATATGTTTCATTGATTTGTATAGTCTTTCATTAAATATTATCGAGCACCTACTCTCTGCCAGGCACTATGCTGTGTTCTGGGCATCCAAAAATGAATAAACCATGAGAGGCAGGTGTAATATGGTGAAAAGAACATGGGCTCTGCAGCTGGAAAACCTGGGCTTAAGCCTGCCTCTGCCATCTACCTGAATGATCTTAGAAACAATGGAAATCTTCCTAGTCCTTAGTTTCTCCATCCATAAGATTAAAATAAAAATACATACCTTACAGGGTTGTTATGAGGATTGAATGAGATAATATATGTGTTAGTGCTTCTCCCATAGTTGAGAGTCAGTAAATATTAACTATTATTTTTATTATAGGCATCAGAATGACTAAAGGGTTGTCAGATGAAGAGAGTCAGGAAGAGCCTTCAAAAAGACTTAGAAGAAAGAGAGAGCGCCTGGCATGTGATAGGGGAACCTCTTTTCCCTTGACCCACATTCCCTTGTCGGGAAAGGGGAATTTCTACTGGAGTACCACTTCTGGCTTTTACCTCTGTTCTTCGCATTTAGGAGTGTGTTACTTGATTGGTGAGTACTGTCCCATTCATTAGCTCATAGTTCCTTAATCTAGTAAAAGACCCTACTTAGTGAGGATTTGTTCTTTTTTTTTCCTTTCTGCCCCAGATCGGTGCAGACAATGGGTAAACTTGTTTGCTCTGCAGACCCAACCTTCCCCTTTAGTGCACTGTTCTGAGGCTAGATTCTGTAGGGGTTGGAAGTCAGCAGAGAATGCTGGCAAGCACTTTTGGATTACAGATCTAGAACCTACTTCTTTATTAGCTTTTCTGTAATAAAGATGACATTTTTAAAAAATCTCCATTTGACTGTCTTCTATTGTCTTATTTCATCTAAACTTGGGGGTTAGGGGAAGGGCATGAAATTTACTGACCCTCTAGAAACTAAAAGTAGTTCATTATGGCTAGAACATAGACTGTAAGAGGGGGATGGTGAGAGATAATGATGGAGAGGTATCCAAAAATATTCCTGCTTGACTTGGTGCAGTAAGGTCATCCTTTGATCCCCTCCTTTTCCTCCACATAAATAGCAATGATGGCTAAAACATAGAAAGAGAAAACCAAAAAGGTGTAAACAGGTTCAAGAATAAAATGAACATTTTCATGGACCAGAAATGAAACCAAAACAGAAAGCATTTAGCAAGGCTGAAGCCACAGGCACACTGGGGTCTGAGGTCCAAAAGCCAAGATTTTTGTCTCCTGCAAGGTGGCAGGAACTAAAGACGCTTCAAACAAGGTGGGGGACAGGAGCCAGGCTTAGTGCTTGAAGCCAGGAGCTCATGAAAGGAGGCTGAAAATAAACTGCTGTCAACCTACTGCCTGGGAAACCAGAAAGACAAAGACACAGTCTCAGAATCAGGAACCACGCCAAGCAACTGGCCACATGCATGACCGGGTCTGTGGCATCCCCAACATCACTGTGGGGAAGGAGCATCAAAATGTCAGCTTGAGGCCTAATTTTACAATGGAGGTCTAGGGAGGCAAGTGGAGGCAAATATCACTAAACATGGAAAGGTGAGGGCAGAGGGAGTAAGAGAAAAAAATAAACTAAAATGAAACAAAAAAAAGCAAATAAAAACATCCCCCTCAACGTGAGCCTGATCACCCAGTTTCAAACAAATAAAAATATCTAATACTAAGAAAGACAACCAACAAAATGAGCACTCAGAACACGAATTTACTTCAGAACTAACTCTACGGAACTATCTGACAAAGATTTTTAAATTAAATATTTTTGCCTTCTTGAAGGGAAAAATGAATGCATAGTACTCATTTTAAAAGGACAAGAAATTAGGGAACACATACAGGCTGAATAAAGAACAGGTAAATATGAAAAAGAACTAATAGAAATCTTGGAAGATAAAAATATGGTCATTAAAATGAAAAGAGCTAACCAAAATTGAAGAGAAAAGGTAGTGAGTTACAGGAATATACTGAAGAATTCACCCAAAACAGAGTTTAGGAAAATCAAGGGATTTTAAAATGTGAAAGAAAAGTTCAGATTCCTGGAGTTAGATTGAGTGATTCCAACATAGGTCACAGAAGAAATTCTAAAACGAAGAATGGAGAAGCTGTACTTATGCAAAAAAAAAAAAAAAACCAGCTGAAGGTTTTCTAATGAAAACATCAGAACATCATGTGTACTGAGCCCATAAAGGTAAACTAACACTTTTGTCACATTAGGGTAACAATAAGGGTAAAGATAAAATCTCAGATTACCAAAAGGAAAATACCGATAATCTACAAAGGAACTATAACTAGATTCCTCAAAATCAGCAATAGAAATAAGAAGACAACTGGGTGATATTTTAGAAGTGCTGAGTGGAACACTATCAACCAAGAAATTGATTTCCAGATAAACTATCATTTAAGGGAGAGGGCAGAACAGACATTTTCAATCATAAAAGACTGAGAGAGTTTACCACCAACAGACCTGCACCGAAAGAACTGCTAAAGAAAAAATAAGCCCAGAGGAAAAGCATAGAAAGAGAGAGTGGTCAAAGAAGAAATTAATAAAATACGTAGTAGAATTAAAAATAATAACCACTTTTAGTTTAAAAAAAATAAGAAGAAAGTGAAATGGGTAAAGCAAACTAAGGCCTTTGTTATATTTGGGAGAGGGCTGGAAATAATGACTTTGTCTGAATACTTCGTACTTAAGATATTTTATATTTATAAATCCATCTAGAGCTTCCAAATCAGCAGAGAGAAAAGAGAGGCCAAGGTTTGGGGAGATTTAATATAGAAATTTAGTAATTCAACAGAAAGTGGAAAAAGAAAATAAAGTTATGGCAAGCAAAATTCACACACAAAATAGTAGAATTAAATCCAAATCTGTCTTAATAAACACAACAGCAAAACATTTAAATTGCTTTTTTTTACAAGACAAGGATTATCAGCTTGGCTTAAAACAACACAAAAGTAAACCACAAAGACTGGATATAATGGGATAAAAAGAGATAAATTATCAAAATACTAACTAACAAAAAGAAAGCTGAAGAAACAGCACTAATATCAGACAAAAATAGTCTTTTAAACCAAATATGTTAATGGAAATAAAGAGGGTCACTACTGAGAAGTTTAATGACCTAAAAGCATAACTTTCAATTATTGAAAGCAAAACCGCCAGAGTTACAGAGACAAATTGACAAGCCCACCATATGAATGGGAGATTTTAACAATCAGAAACGGCTAGATCAAGCAGACAAAAAGCAAGTAATAGAGATTGAATCGTAAAAGGCCTATAAAGAGACCATGTTGAGTTGTTGGGTCTTATTCTGAGAGTAGTGGAAAGCCATTAAAGGGTTTTAAGCAGAGGAATGATGAGATCAGATATGCATTTTTCAGAAGGGTCGCTCTGATTATAAAATGGAGAATGGACTTTAGGGTAGTCAGACAACATAAAGGCAGAAAGACCAGTGAGAAAACTCTTCCTACCATCTAGCAGGGGGATATTGATGGCCTGAACTGTAGTAATATCACTGGCAAAGAAGAACAGGCATTTAAAGAGGCATTCATATAACATAGCTGATTGGATGGCAGGGGAGGGGATTACAGATAACATTCACATTCTGGTCCTAGACATCTTGATGCCTGGCAATAGGGAAGAAAGCAGATTGGGTGTGGGGGGACATATTGTTTCTTGTTTCTGATTATAGCACTTAACCTCCAGCCCCTCAATTTTGACATTCAAACTGGTTCATTAAAAAGTTAACTTATATTCAATACACAAGGAGTATGTAAATCAATTTTTTAAAATATCTATCAAAAAGCACTCTCTATTTTATACTGTTGGTGCTTAGGGGATTTTTCAATAATGTAGAAGAAATCACACCTTAACAATGCCAGAAAAATGTGTGTGTATTCCAAATAATTTTTCATATAATAATGATACTCCTTTAAGATTGCTAATATTTTCATTGCAGATTTTCATACTTTTCCGTACATAACAGATTTTGAAACACACCTATATGCCTAACTACTGAAGTAGTAAAGCAGTCATGCCTTTCCTTAGCACAGCTATCAACAAGTAAAACAATCTTTTGACCTGTAAGAACAGAGTCATAGACTCCATAGCACATACATTCGCTCCCATCTCCTACTTGTTATTAATTAACTTAAACTAATGTTTGCGTTTACAGTGTATGTTTAACCTTCAGAGAACAATGATTTTGCATTGACTGGAGTTAGTGGGGAGGATACATAATATAACCAAACTGAGGTTACTTATAAATCTGGAAATTAAGGCGCTATTATTACAAAGGCACTTTACTTAGTAGCTTCAAGCATGAAAAAGGTTCAAAGGACTTACAGATTTCCAATTATAAATTTTAAGGTTTTGTATTTATTTTATAGCAATTCCAAAATGCAAATGAGATATAGATTTTAAAGTTCCATGTGTGCTGTGCAATTTCACCCTAATAGGCTGAAAAATCGAGTGAAGTGCGAGTCTGTAATCCACAACAGGACTGCTCAAACAGGCACAAAACGTTTTGGAACCATTAAGGGAATTTGCTTGGAAGTCTGCAGACTGGAAGTTTCCTGGTAATAATAGAGCCATCATGAGATGTTTGACTCCAGAATTGCCTCTTAAATGATGGCAAAGATGTGTTTCAAAAAGACAAAACCTTTTTTGTGTCTGATTTTTAACATTAACACATTTGAGAAACACAGAGGTCCTTCTATCAAGGTGTCGTAGGGCTCTTTTTCCCTGTAATGTAGGTTGAAAGAATGAATGCGCTATGCTTTTTGGTATGTTTCAAAATTATAATCACTTAATGGTTTTACACATCACGGAAAAAATTATGGCACAAGACTAAAATTATAGTTTTTTATATTCCTAGTTGAGCCAGAAATGTATCAACGTTGGTTGTTTTTGTTTTTGTGTTGGTGGTAATTTTCCTTCTAATCTTTGTGCTTCCTGGAAATGTATACACAAGAAAGGAAGGAAGACAATGATGTACCAGTAGATGTGAATGATACACAATTCTTATACACACTACCCAGAAAGATTCAAGATTTGAAGATAAAATCAGCACCCAACAGGAAAAAAAATATTAGTATCATTTTTTCAGAATCAATGTTAATCATTATAATAACATAATAACAAGGAACCTGGGAAGGTTTTTAGTACTTTCTTTCATTTTTCAGCAAAATAGCCACAGTGTCCGCATGAGATGAAGACTATCTTATTTCTATGAATTTGGGGAAAGTGAAGACTCCTCAAATGCCTGTCTTACCATTTTATGCAAAGCTGTTTTCTGCATCTAAACTGAACCTCTCTTCTGCCTTAACTTCTCTGTCAGTGATTGCTGCAGGAGATGGGGAAAATGGTAGTCACAGCTGGGCATCAGATTCACTTAGGCTAATGTAACAGAAGAAGAAAAAATTAATTATACTGTATACGTAAAATCAGAGCTGGGGATCCCAATATAAACAATCAAACTATGCACTGCATAAATATAGAAAAAGGAACATTAGGGACCAAACTAATAACACCTGTGGGGAACATGGACCAAGAAGCACAGAGCTGAGAGTCAATTACGGGTGAGGGACACAGAGGGAACTAACTTAGGTCATAACTTTCTATAAAACATAGGTCTCCTGATGACACTGGCACAGCAAAGGCTGGGAACTATAGACCCCAAAATGTTTATTTCTAATGGAATTACCAATAGAGAGCATTTAAGTCCCAAGACTTCATGGAAGCATTCACTCAACTAATTTAATTTGTTATCATCATCATTATTAATATAGATGTCAGGCATTCTTCATCTTTCTCTGTTAACCAGATAGATAAATGGTCTCCACCCAATTGAGCAATTCCAGCGATTCTCAATTCTATCTGTACATCATATTCACCCATGGGGTTTGTTTTGTTTTTATTTATCTTATTTTCTTTCTTTCTTTCTTTATAGACAGAGTCTTGCTCTGTCACCCCAGCTAGAGTGCAGTGGCACCATCGTAGCTTACTGCAACCTCCAACTCCTGGGCTCAAGCGATCCTCCTGCCTCAGCCTCCTGAGTAGCTGGGACTACAGGTACACACTACCACACCCAGCTAATTTTCTTATTTTTTGTAGAGACAGGTCTCTCTATGTTGCTCAGGCTGGTCTCAAACTCCTGGCCTCAAGTGATCCCTCCTGCCCAGGCCTCCTGAAGTGCTAAGATTACAGGCATGAGCCACCACACCTAGCACCTTGTTTTGTTTTTAAATATGCATGCCTTGGCCCCTTCCCTGAGCCACTAAATTAGAATCTCCTGGGGTAAACCTGGGCACATAATGAACCCAAAGGTTCTTCACTGGGAAAAAAGGACTGCCACAGTATCACTGCCATCCATCTCAGACTGAGCCTTTATGGAGCTCTCTGAGGAAGAGCCAGGGCTCAGGCTTGGGTGAAAAAACCCACCCATCTACAGGCAGTGACTCCACTTCCATAATCGACCACAAGGTTTGAAGGGGGTGCCTTTGCCTACCGCTCCACCGAAGGTAACCAGCCTTACAACATCTGGTTGTTTGGCAAAGGTATGGGGGTAATGAGTCAAAAGCACTGGGGGCAGGTGTGGGTGGCGGAAGGTTTTCTCTGAGATTGCCCTTACATGGTTTTGATTCACTTGTTACCAGAGAACAGAACCGTGGCTTATCTTTCATAATTTCCCTAAATCATTTCATGAACTTTTGACACTTCTATTATGCTTTCAACAACAAAGGGTGGAAGGGTTGCAATACTATGAATAAGAGCACGGACTCTGTGGCCACACCTCCCTGCGTTTAAAAATGGGCTCTTGTCCCTACTTGCTGGGTGAGCACAGGTATCTTACACAACTTCGCTGTGTCCCAGTTAGCATTAGGAGTAATTGCTTCTACCTCACAGGGTTATTATGAAGACTCAATGAGTCTGTAGCGACCAGCTCAAGAACACAGCCTCACACAAAGTGTTAGGAGTACAGGGCCAACTGATGTTATGAGAATCTCATGGGGGGTCCCCATACGCATCCTCCACACACGTCTCATTTGATGTGCTAGGACCCAGTCATGGCTGCCCCTCAGCTCATGTTGGGGCACATGGAACATGGAACAACCCTGGAAGAGCCTTGGGTCCCATTGTTTTTATGGAAAACTCTAATCAGAGAAATGAGCACCATCCCCAGAGCCTATTATTATAGCTTTGCAAAACATCATCATCGTCTGACACACAATTGCTCAAGTAAACTCAAACTGGACCCAACACTCCCCAGACAAAGGCAGTAGCTTCCTCCCTGAGAACCCACAGTATTGTGCCTGTACCTTTACTATACAGCACTGTAGCAATCTCCTCGAAGGTCCCCCAAAGTGCCTTGCTCTTTTCTGCCCCTGGGCCTTTGCAGAGGCTGCTTTTCCTGCCTGGGATGCCTGGGCTACCCCATATCCTCTACATTGTCAGATGGAGTTGCAATTGCCAATTTACTTGTCAGCCTTCCCCACCAGGGGAAGTTCTGTAAGGACTGGGATGGAGTCAGTCTTGCTCACCATTTTGCCCTCAGCACCCAGCATGGTGAACAACACGTAGCAAGCATTCCAAAAATGTTTGAGGAGTGAATAGATAGCTCTAGCTGTTTAGTCTTGGTGGATTAGGACTCTGCCACTTGCAGCTGTGTAACTTGGAGCAGACTACTTAACTTCTCTGATCCCCAGTAAAGTAGAGCTAAAATAACTTCCTCATAGGTTCTTGTGATGACTAAAAGATAGAGCATGAGGAAAACAAGCTAGCAGAGTGACCAGAACAAAGTTGACATTAATAGTTAATACATGTTTTAAAAAGCAGCATAGCCAAGTGCACACAAGACTTTCACTTTCCTAATTTGATCCCTTTCCTGATTTAATAAAAATGGATGTTACAACGATAATTGTCTTTATCAAAACCCCAGAAACAGGGGCGACGGAGTGAAAGGTCAGAAGTTACTGTTTTGCAATTCTCTAAAGTAGACACTTATTAATGCTAATTTACATTCATTAGACAACTCGTACAGACCAGGCAGAGCATAAAGGAAAAATGCCCAACTGAGAGCTTAACTTGCCTTCATGCCAGCTTCTCTGCATAGAAATTAACCCAACACAAAATCAACATTTATAGAACTGAAGTAAAAGACATAATTTAAAGCCCAGCTAAATATACCCGTCTACTTGCCTGTCTAAGAACCTGGGCTCAGGAACAAAAGAAACATCAGTCACATAACACATGCCATTTGAAAAATTCATGTCTTTTTGCTTTTGATGATATTTAACATTTATTGAATATTTACCACATGCCAGGCAATTTGCATGCATTATCTCTTATAATCTTCAGAACATAGTTATTATGATTTCCATTTTTAAAAAAATTTTTAAATTTTTTTTCATTAAGCCCCTTCCATTTTAGGAAATTTCCATTTTTAGAGAGAAAGAAATTCAGGGCTGTCACTGAAACTGTACAGATTTAGAAATATGCCCAAGATCAATAGGTTAGTCGGAAGCCAGACTGTCTGCCCAGACAGCCTGGACTCATACCCACTGCATGGAGCTCTCCTCCCAAGATGCCAGCCTTGTCTCCCTCTGGCAGAGCAGGTCTGGCCGCCACCCGGACTTCCCATCATTCTGACTCCCATTCTGGAGTCTGGTTTCCCGAGGCCGAGCTCTTCTAGTCCCTGAGCTAAGCAACATCTCTCTCAGTCTGATTCATCTGGATGATATTTACTGCTGATTCTCATGACATCTGGGCTGTAGGGAGCCAGGCCCTGGCCCTTCCCAACCTGGAGAGAACGTGGTGATTGCATGGCAAGATCACACTGGGTATCTCCTCTCTCTGCTCGCGTAGGCACCCAGGCCCCAGGGAGCTCCCCTGCTGAGGAGACACAGCTACTCTGGCGGATGCAAGAGACTACTAACGACAGTACAAACTTATGGGGGAAAGAGAGCCAGGAGTAAGGCCAGTTACGAGGGGCATGCACTCACCGCGCCAGGGCTAAACTGTGGATTCTCTTTGGTAGCAACCTGCCACTTCCATTCCACTAGTGCTTGTATCTTTCTCGCTTTGAAATGCAGTCCCTCTCCATCTCCCCACCTGCGAGTAGAAGGTGCTCTGGGCTTTAGAGTGCAGATAAAGGATACCTTATGTTGCAGAAAATTCTAATAGTCGTAATTAAGAGATCTCAAAACATTGCAACAATCACATTTCCTCATTCCTCGTCAGAAACATGTTTCTCTCTGTAGTGACAAAATTGTAATTTATGAAGCTTTTACATGTTTGAATGCTGGTTTTGAAAACGAGCATAATGAAGTCTATTCTCTAAGTGTCAACCATGTACCCTCCGCACCCCCCTCTGCCAACTCCCCAGCCCCTCACTGATAGGAAGATAAAGAATGGCCACTTAATGTTGTTTAGAATACTCTCTAAATCACATCTTGTACTGATTTTGCATGCAGAATGTTTATTTGCTAAGAAAAACCATGTCTGACTCCAATCGTATGTTCCCTTGGTTCTGTTTCCTAGAATGAGCAGGAGGAAACTGAATAAAATATCACTGCGTTTCCCATTTTCATTCTTCTGCATGAGGTTAGCACAGAAGAGAATCTGCTTTTCAAAGCTATTGCATCTGTGGCAACGGGTCGGGGTCTGAGACTGTCAGTCCCCAGCCGGCCTCAAGGTAGTCACTGAAGCAGTGAGCTGTGCCCAAGACCTTTTCCTGATTTAGCTGTTATTCCAGAGAGAAAACCTACACAAGAAAGGATCACGGAAAAGGCATTGGCAACAGACTTTTTTTAGGGAAGAAGATGGTGGATGTGGGAATGGGGGTGCAGAGTTTGAGGATTTTAATCACAGATATTTTTCCTGAAGAATTTCACAGCAGCAAAATGAGCTAGAAGATAGGTTGATATCGATCTTGCTAAATCCGAGAAGTAATAGAAGCATGTCCCTCACCCTCTCGGACACACATACCACCTCCCTCCAACACTCAGGTATCTCTGCCCTAGTTTTTGCTTTCACTTTGGAGGAATATTTCCTTATGTCAGGTGTATAAATATAATTACAAAACACTGCCGGTTTCTCTAGTCCCACAGTGACCCTGCCTTCAGGCTAAAACAAAAGAAAATGTGGTGGTTGCTTGTTTCCTCTGCATGTATATTAAGATTAGTTGCTGAATTTACCATTCTCTAAATTGTTTAATGGCAGTGTTTTTTGTTTCATAAAAACAAACTCCATTTAGCCAGGATACAGCCTTTAATTGAAATAAATCCTAACTTGCCTAAAATCATGAAAGATAGTGAGCCCATAAGTTTGACTTACCCTTATTTGAAATTCTTCGCTATCCACAAAGAATATATGAATCTTTACGGAATGACCTATTAACTGCCTGCTGCAGGGACTAAGCTTTGGGCTTTGTTTCAGTTATAAAATAAGGTCACTCTGCTTTTGGTAAAAACTGATGTAGCTGCTTTGATAATTAAAACCTACACAGAGAAGTGAAGAGATGATATATTTAAACCTCTAAAAAATAATGTGGAAGCTATAAAATTGCAAAAGGAGAAGTGATAAGGGTCCCCATTACTGCTCGTCAAATTAAATATTAGTAATAGGGTATTTATGTCACTCTTTAATAAAGAATTTCAAAAAGTTTTTTGAAAAATTTAAATTCGAGTCCCAAACCACCTCCTGTCTGGCTCCATTATGTAAGAGCATCTATAGAGAGGACTACATTTCAGAGGATATCACTTAAATAAATTCATAACATGAATTCACCGATGCTGCCAGTCAAAGAGCCGAGACTCAAAGTGAATCGACCTGGCTCTTAACGTGGGGTTTTTACAGATCTACTCCTTGCAAGCTTGTATGCCCCAACCTACTACATGAGAATCTTTTTATCTCTTTTTTTCTGCTGTAATTAAACCAAGTAGTTTCTGGCTCAAGTGTGAGAATACGATCTCAAGCAGCAGTACCTAGAGATGAAATCAAACAAATTCTTAAGCAAGGTAATTAATCTCTTTGTGTCTAAATTTCCTCCTTTCTGGAATGGGACAGATGAAGACGTTAAGTACTGGGAACACTGAAATTGACCATGACAATGATGGGCAATTGTAAGTATCAGTACATGTCATTTTTCTCCTTCCCCATTCATTGACATCAGCCTCCTACCCTCCCTTCATGCCTGCCCGTCCTTCAATCTCATGACTGTAATCTGTCATCCCATGTAACTCTGCCTACAGGGAGAGAGGACACTTGTTGTACCCACAAGTGCATTCTGTCTGGTTCACGCGGCAGCAATGTTTCTCACAATAAATAAACCGGCCTTCTGATTTAGACTGCAGTCTCCTGTGGGTTTAGTCAGGGTGCCTCAGTCGACTTTGAGAGCAACATTCTGGGACGTTGACAAGCTAGGGACAGATTGTACAACCTGGGGACTCAGTGCAGTAAGGTCATCTGTGAGGTTTCTGAGGACACAGCCAGCCTCCCCTGGCAATACACCAGCTCCAACACGTGCTCAGTGTTAAATGTCAACTTCATTCACTGGCAGTGTGGGCTCGAGCAAGTCATTCAATCTTGCTGAGCCTGTTAACTCCTCTGTGAAGTCCACTTGCCTCACAGGGTCGTGGAGAATATCAGCGTGGGTAAGTTATATGTGAAAATACTCTACTGTAATACACTATAAATGTAAAGTACTATTTAAACTTTTTTTTACATTAAAATCTAGGAAGTCATCATAAATATGGTTCCCACTTCACATCGTCAATGTGAGAACAAAGAAAAATTGAAAGGAACTTTGACAATACAGAAAACCACATTTGGAACAGTACTTGAGAAATACCATTTTGAAGCTTACAAATATATTTACGTATTTTATATTATATAAATTAAGTATATTGCTGCATGTTTATGTTTATGTTTATTATGTCTGAGTCACTGTCACTTATAATCCAAATTGTGGAATTTTTATTTTTATTTATTTATTTATTTTTTGAGACAGAGTCTCACTCTGTTGCCCAGCCATGGCGTCAGCCTAGCTCACAGCAACCTCAAACTCCTGGGCTCAAGCGATCCTTCTGCCTCAGCCTCTCAAGTAGCTGGGACTACTGGAGTGTGCCACCACGCCTGGCTAATTTTTTTCTATTTTTAGTCACATGTCTAATTTTTTCTATTTTTAGTAGAGATGGGGTCTGCCTCTTGCTCAGGCTGGTCTGGAACTCCTGGCCCCAAGCAATCCTCCTGCCTCGGCCTCCCAGAGAGCTAGGATTATAGGCATGAGCCACCGCACCTGGTTGAGATTGTGGAATATTTAAAGCAATGAAACACAGTTTTTTGTTAGTTAGCATATGTGTAGCTTCTGGTATGCTCTAAACATAGCTTTTACCTTGAGCTCTGTCGGCCTTCTATTTATTTACCCTGCCCCAATCATTAAAAATTATTTTCTGAGGCATAAATGGCAACTATAGGAGCCCCAAGTGCCCCATCTTTGCTTTGCTGTAAACTAGATTATACAGTGGAATAGCTAAAGGTACTGAATACCAATGCTTCGCGTTGGAATTTTATCACTTTCTCTGGCCACTGAACCTACCAGTTATAAATTACATTTTATTACCTTCTAGAAAAACAAATTAAGTGATGGGCAATTCAAATTCCACATGCAAAACAGCTATCTGAGAAGTGGAACTCAGCTGGACAAATTCCCGTTTTTCCCCCTTGGGAAATTGAAGAATGTGTTTGTTTTAAAGTGGTTGAAATACCTGACTTACCAGTCAGTCCTGCCACTTTAGCCAGCTGGTTCAGCCGTGGGGTGATCTCATTGCGCGCAGATATGTCAGCCGCCTCTCTTCCCCTCAAGAACAGAGGTCGATGAGTAACAGTGGATGTGTCCTACACACTTAGCCCGTGTGCTTATTTGGACAACTTTCTGGGTTTCTGTTCAGGCTTATCTTGATCGGACGTGATGTCACTTCATATCCACTTTCGGTCTTTAGTTAGCTTTGCTTCTCCCTTTTGTTAGTTACCTAGCTGTCTTAGCTTACTTTCAAATGTTAGGCTCATCCTCTCAACTTTTTACGTTTTGCCTTACGTTGGTGTGTTTTTTGCTCCTCTTTGTGTCTGCTTCTTAATTTTCCTAATCTGTTTTCTAGACTTTGTGTTATGCCTTCTTTCTTTGATTCTCTATTTTATTTCTGCTGCATTCAAGGGTAGATGAGGTTTACATCACCTTAGGAGGATCAAGAACTGTGTTTCCCACAGTGTACAGGACACAAATCAGGATTTCGGCCTAAGCGACACTGGAGACGATTATCAGGGGCACCCGGATGCCAACATTCAACGGCGTTCAACCACATAGTTACTCCCTTCCCGATTCTCCCACACTCCTGCTCATTATTTCAAGGAGAAAGTTTCCATTTGGTCTTCATATGTCTATCACTTGTTAATCTTCCTTTTTAAAAGACAGAGCAGGCCTCAGGCTGAGAGCCTGCAGCTTGTAATAGTAGCTAGCTAGAGTTTTATAACGCTGTTTTGGTTTTTATTACGTAAGTACTTGTTTTTATTGTTACCTCCTATTTATGGCAAATGATATTGGTTTTCTTTTTACAGTCTTGATATAAAGTTTTTTCTTTAAAAGGTATATGTAAGTTTAAAATGCATACCAATTTAGAGAAAAACATTAAGTACAAGGATGTGGCAAAAATCGTTGAAAGCGGCAGTACTAGAATGACAGACGTTTGGCAAGTACCAGCCTACAATCATTCCATTAACTTTTATTATTTTCCTATTGCTTTATAGCATTATATGCTATCTTAAAAGCATATTTGTTAATAGCATATAGGCCTAGAGATAAGTCATTCCACTTCTAAATTTCTTCCATTGAAATTACACACAGATTATTTCATGATCTTTTTTTTTTATTATTCCCTTTAGTCACTGGGTTTTGACAACCCTCTCCTCAAATAGACACTGATAATCACTGATCTCCCAGCAGGCAGTCTGGGGCAAGTATTGTGTGCAGCAGTCTGGTTTAATTCATCTATTTAGAGTGTTAAAATCTACACCCATTTTTTTTTACCCATCTCCCCTCCGCACTCCCATGATGAGGAAGCATATAGACCATGAGACTTCAAAACGTTGACATTTATCAGTTAGGGATTATTCAATACAATCTCATTAATTCCAAGCAAGGTAATCTTTGCAATCTTTTCCCTAAAGGGAAAAGGGTCATGCAGCTCTTTCTTGTGCTGCTTTCCCTGAAGACTACTTAGTCCCTTTCACAGAAAGGAAACATTTATTTTTAGGGAATTACAATCTCCTCAACCTCCAGCTTCTCTTTTCACAGAGCAGTGGAACTCTCTAAGACTTCTAAGTTTATTTTGGGGGATGCAGTTGGGACATCCTCAGGAGTAGATGCCTTTGGCTCCTTCCCAAGCCTATCTTCCGTCTGCAGGGGTGGTGAGGAGAATATCCAGTTCTTTCTGATGCCAACCTGCCTCCCACGCTGTGGAAAAAGTACTCGGGATAAACTGGGGCAGGTTCTTCCCATGCAGCTTCTCCTTGGTCTCACCTTTTTGGTTCAAGCCACTGCCATCTACATCCGCCTCTGACATTACTTCAGAAAACCCAGGCCTTTGGAACTGTGGAAACCTACCCACGGTTCCAAAGTGGGTAGGGGTAACCTTTATGCTAAAAGCACAAAAATCCTAATCCATCTGATTCTTGTGTAAGGATGTGGGTCAGGTGTAGTCACGGAGAGACTGGGAGCTACTAACTGCATGTGATCCACTCTCCTGTACTGCTCGAAAACCAAATCCCTCCTTGCTCTTTCCAGCTCCACACTGATGTCTTCAAATCTCTGCGTGCCTAGAGACTGCTGTTGTGATAGAGCCAATTCATATCTTGGGCCACACTGCCATGTCTGACTCTCTATATGGCTGGTTTACTTTGGGAATGGTAAAGATGGTTTTTTTCCTGATCACAATGTTTTTGCCTATAGCCTTGCTTCCTACACTGTCCGTCAAAGGTCAGATTTGTTTGATAGTTTTATGGGCACACTTCCCCATGTTTTTTTCTTGGCCAACTGATCCTTTTGGCTATCAAGAGGCCACACGGACTTTCTCAGAAGCCCCAGGGCTGAAGTGAGGTCCTTGTCTTCCTAGAAGTTCAGTGACTGTCCCAGTTGGTCTGGGTGACTCCTTCCTGATTTGCATGGGCATTTCCTGCTCCTTGTCCCTAGCCTTAGCAGCTAGAGGTAATTAGGAGCCTGTCCTCGGACTGGCAGCTAAACTATGACTGAAGTGCTCTGTCCAAGGCAAGCCCAATAATTGCTTGTTCACAGACAGCCTAATCCACACTTTCTTCTTGACCATCTTCCATCACAGGATCTCCAGTTTTAAAAAGTAAGCTTTTTGTTGTATTTGTTCACTGGTGATTTGGCAACTTTACCTGTGTAGCTCTATAGTTGATAGCCCTACCAAGTACTTGCTCAAGAGTTCTCATTTAGCCACTTTTACTGAAGCATCACATACCTTAGGATATATATGGCCTTAAATATCAAGCCTCTAGGGTTCTCCATCAACCTCTTTCAATTTCCTAAATGAGATAATGCTTATAAAGTGCTCTGCACAGCGTCTGAAACCTAGTAAGAAATCAGTAAATGTGAGCTATGTATTGTGAGGACTGTGTTCGAGGCTGTTCTTATTTCACTTCTGGTACTTGCCATTTTTGCAGTGTCAGTGGTTTTCCCTCGCCTGAGTCTCTTCCCCCAGTGCAGTGGTTGAGTCTCCTGGGGAGCACACCCAGCTTTTGCCCCTGGCACCCCAAGTTTCCACCATGTCAGTCCCAGAACACGAGCTCACGTGCATCTGACACATGGCTATTACCCAAGGACGCTGGTCATGCCCGACATTCGCTGACTATCTTGATGTAGGAATAGGTCCTGTCTGTACCCAAATTCAGTATTCAAGGTAGAAAGGACAGGGCTGAAAGATTACTTTCCAGATATGTTCTCAATGCCTTTCCAGGGGGTGCAAGGCAATTAAACTCTAGTAAGGCTGCATTTGCTTTCTCTTTCTTTCTGGGACACTCGTCAAGCACTTTATCCCTTTCCAGGGCTTTGAAGTAGTCTGCCAGGCGTTCTTCATTTCAGGCTCTTTACTATTCACTGCAGTCACAAATAATATGAGACTCTACACCCATTCTCATGCATTAGGTCTCCTACAAAATCACCGCAATTTTCAAATGCCAGTTGGCTATAATTCTTAGGGGGAATAATTAGTCCTTGCTACAGATGTGTACAGGATTCACAGAAATCCTGGAAGTAACCCACA
This sequence comes from Lepilemur ruficaudatus, assembly GCA_963574885.1. Classification (NCBI taxonomy): domain Eukaryota; kingdom Metazoa; phylum Chordata; class Mammalia; order Primates; family Lepilemuridae; genus Lepilemur; species Lepilemur ruficaudatus. The sequence continues at coordinate 418 of CAUYRT010008336.1, read as the reverse complement.
AATGTAACAGTATTTAGACTTCACTAGCCTGTGAGGCCACATGGGCATTTATACCCAAATTGCAATGGCTCTGAGCACACCCTGCCCTCACATCATGCCCTGGCTGATTTGCCATAAGCCCAATCTTGCCTGGGTTCCACTCTTTATCTGTTTCCATGAATTCCTTTGAGTGTTTTTATGCATCTTGTCTGGCTTGCTAATGAGGCTGGCACTCAGAAACTGCCCACCTTGATAAGGGTGCTTGGGAATTTCTTTCCCTTGCTCTCTTATTCAAGGTTCTAGCTGTGATGATCCACCTTGTTTCCACTGTCTCCTCCTTGTCTCATGTCTCCTTCTCAGGGCTCTAGGACAGCTCAGTAATCTTTTTTTTTTTTCCTGAGACAGAGTCTCACTCTGTTGCCCGGGCTAGAGTGAGTGC
>CAUYRT010008334.1:0-40629 GCA_963574885.1 Lepilemur ruficaudatus | reverse complement strand
TAACACATTCACTGCAAGAATATTTTTATTGCAATCGACTGAGTCTACTTGTTTGAGGAGACCACAGTGCCCACTACAGATTGTAAATAGGCCCATAAAATAAACACAGCTATTACCTGAAAAGCTGGCCCCAGTACTTCTCAGAGCAGAACTATGATGCTTCCTCTGACCCACTATTGCCTCTAGCCTCAGTCTCAACTCAGTTACGATGCTGCAATCCTGAACGTGAAAATCACTCATCTGGGAAACGGGGAGAAATGGATTCTGTGGTCAAATATGATGGGGAAATATACATTCCACATCTCTCCTATAGAGATTCATGATTATCATTAATACATATATTGAAAGCTCTGCAAAGTCCTGCAGATGGCTTACACCACTGTATCCCAGATTTATCTGACCATTTGTGCCTTTTTCCCAGATGATTTATGGAATTAGTTCTCCTCAAACTTTGAGAAACCTCAGTTAAGACATGGTCTTTCTTGGGAACAGACAACATTTTACTCCTGCCTGTCCCTTAAATCTCAGCTTAAACAGCAGTTTTTCCTAAAAGCCCTGCACACAGCCAAAGAGAACCAAAGCACTTATCCCACTGCATTGTCATTGCCTGTTCTTCGAGTTTTCTCCCCCACAGTCTGTGAGGTTAGGAACTGTGTCTTGTTCATGGCTATATTTCCAATGCCAGGCATGGTGGCCAGCATAGAGAAGGCACTGAATGTTTCTTGAAATAATCCCAATGGCCTCACTATGATTTTGCCCAAGGGCAAGGGAATAAGCCACAATGAGCCAAGATAGACAAATACTGATTTCAGCCTTTCAAGTCTATTCTGCTTCTATGTAATCACTGAGCACCTCTCCGAGATTGCTGGAGAGCTAACTTTTTCCAGAAACTCCAGTCAGCACAAAGGAAGCCTTTGTTAATAGGCCACACCTCTGCATGCAGAGCCTCCCCCGTGGACAGAGTCTGGGTCCTTCCAGCTTGTCACTCCTATTTGAGAACCTGGAGGAGGATGTGCTCTGCCTCTAGATTGGGCCTTTGGCTGCCTCGTGACTTTCACACCACCTCCATAAATGGACGATAGTAATCTTCTGGGCAGAGGTCATCAAGTCTGTAAAAGTGCCTCAAGCGTGTTGGAAGAAAGTCCCTTCCTAAGTACAAAGTAAGATTATAACTAGCACTTAAAACAGAACAACAACGAAACAAAAACCCAAGCCTCCAGCTGGCACAGTCCAAATGCATCAGATGTGGGGCCCTTAGAGTAGGGCTGAGGGAGGGAAGCTACCGGGGTGGGTTGCTTCCCCTCCCTGGTGGTATGGGAGCTACGTGGTGAGCTGTCGAGGCAAACACTCTTGGTTGCCTATCCAAGATCCCTTGCTCACCTTTCTTCTTCCTTCCAAATAGATGTGAGAGTTGGTTGAGGTATCCACCCTCCTTCACACAGCCATGTGCTTCAGGGAAAGCTGATGTCAATCCCTGCTCCGGACGGTGACTCTGGTTTGTCTATAAGCCAACCTTGGGAGTCCCACTCCTTCTGGCAAGGCTTTGTTTAGGAATGGGCATGCGATCTAATTCTGGCCGATTCACTGTGAGAGTGAAATCTGCTAGGAGGCTTCTGGGAAAGTTTTCTTTTTTCTAAAGAAGAAAAAGAAAATCTTTCTTCTTGTTTTGGTCGTGAGTGGCCCAGCAGTGATGGATCAGAGTGCAGCAGATGTTTTATTACCAGGCTGAAGATGAAGCCAACATCACGGTGGCAGGATGGAAAGAAGGAAGCAACCTAGTTCTTTGATGGTGTTAAGCTTCGGTCATACTATAGCTGTTGCCCGCTCCAGACTTCTTGTTATGCGAACAAACACTTATGTTATTGTTTAGTCGTGGGTTTTGTACGTACAGGGCTAAAAGCCTCTTGACTCATTTAAATGAACAGGGCTCCAAAGCCAGGTCTTGTGCATTCTGTATCCAAGTGGTTTGGCTTTTTCTCCCCAGTGCTAGGCAGTGGACAACATCGACCAGTGTGAACTATCATGGCTCTGTAAGAAGCCGATTGGAATGTTTTATATCACAGATGAAACTCTCAGACCACAGGCCCCTGAGGCCTGCACAGTGCAAAGTAGTTGTTCCTCCTTCCCAAGAGGAGAGTGACATATAAAACTCTTCTGTCCCTGTTCTTCTTGAGAAAAAAACAAAGCTTCCACCCAAACGTGTAAAAAGTAGCTCTGTCCTTCTCCACTGACTTAGGAGGGGACGTGGTCCGTGGTAGTGGTGCGGCCACTGCCCCTGGTCCATGTGGAAGCACTGAAAACCTTAAACAGGTACGCCAGACCAGAGCACTGAGCCCGCCGATTATATTCTCCAGAATATAGCACAGGCAGGAATGAATAATGTCTTGAGCAGCTTTTTTTACTTCAGAGAAAAGAGTGTAAGAGAATCCAGCCAGTTCCACTTCTATTTCAGGTAAGTCCTATTTCAGAATCAACACACCTATTTCCCTGACCCCTTACCTTTGCTGGGCCAGGTGGACAGAACTTCTGAGAAACATCCCAGATTTTAAAGAGCAAAATGTTTCTAACCTTTAACTGAGCAAAGTCATAACCTCTGGTTTGCTGTAAATTCCAGCTGACAAATATAAAACCAAAACCTAACACCCCAGTAATTTTCCCTAGGTGACATTGAACAGGACCACCCTGATCAAGGCAACTTTGGACTTTGGGGACCAAATCACTGATCACAGCATCAGCCTCAATGCTGCTCCTGATGGCTGGTACAATCTGTTTCTCTCTTTGGAGGTGTTGTGTTGGTGTGGTAGCTTGGCACCCTTCCTCTCCCTGTTCCTGATTCTGCTGTGAATCCATAAGCAGAATGCTCTCAGAAAGCCATTAAAAGAAAATCTGCTTTTCAGGGTACACGATGTTTATTGATAAGTAAATTATAAATGTTGTCCCCAGGTTAGTCACCAACGCCTGCTTGGCATGGGTCCACTCTGCAGACTAGCTCCTGGCCCAGCCTGTTTCAGTACAGGCTGGCTGGTTGCTTTATGGATATAACACACCTTGGCTTAGCTTTGGCTTTGGGGGCTTCAGATTCTTTCTGACCAAGTTCTAAATGCAAATCTCCCTTCCAGACCCAAACTATAGACCCCATAGCAGCTCCTTGCTTTCATGGATTCCATTCCACCTACTCCTAAACGAGTCTGAATTCCTGATGCCTTACCGATAGGCTGAGCTTAATAAATAATTCCTTAAGTCCTCTTTGTCTTTCCTCTAGGCCAAGGGTGCTTAACCCAGGTATCAAGTTAGGAAAAGAGTGCTGTGTGTCTATGAGGTTATTTAGAAAGAGAGAGTCCTTGCTTTCATTAGATTCTCAAAACCATTCTCTGCTTTAGATCTCACCTTCTAGGAGAGCTATCTATCAACTGCTATGCTTTTTATCATTAGTGTGTCTCCAATCCTTGCTTTTAACCAGCCTTCTCTGAAAACCTTTTTTTAAAAGTCATATTAAACCTTTGAGTGCATTATACCCCTCCCACCTTGCCCTACCCTGCCTTGTCCTCATTCACTCATTGTCTGACCCTACAACCCACTTCCAGGTCATTACAAAATTATCATCCCCCAAATATTTTACATATCACATCCATAAAATAACCTTTGTCCTCAGTAGGAAGGGATACAATTATGCTGCATGTAATTAGGGCAAGAGATTCTTCATTACAATATGGAAAAGTAAACTCTTAATTTTTTTTCGGTTTCCTATTGTAGACATCGATCCAGATAATTCAGGATAACGAAGGTATTTTTTTCTTTATTTCCAGATTGACTTTTTGATATCTGGCAAGATGACATAGAAAGAGTGCTAGACTTGGGATCAGAGGACTTGGGTCCAAATCCAAGCTCTGCCACTAACTAGCTGTGTGACATTAGGAAGGAGGTCTAAGCACTCCTAAGTGCAGTTTACCCATCTGTAATACGGAGATGATAACATCTACTTTGCACATTGCAGTGAGGTTTGGATGACCTGCATGTAAGTACTGTGCTTATTCAGTGATGGGTATAACCTTAGCCTTGCTGGTCTCCATGAGCAGACTGCAGTAAAAAAGAAACACTAGCTTTGGAGATTTCCCTGTGCCCCTTACTAGCTGTGTAATCATGGGCAATTAATTTCCTTAATCTCTCAGAGATTCGATTTCCTCATCTATAAAATGAAGATAATGTCTCCTACCCTGTTTTCATTATATAGGACATTTTAACCTGAAATTGCTTTGTAAAGTGAAGCACATCATATGTGTTATGACGGTGCATCTCCTTCCCAGGGAAGACGGAACCAAGAATTTTAACCAAACTCTCCCCTTCCTCCATCTCCCCGTACCCTCGCTACTCCCTCTCCCTCCCCTTCCCCCACTTTCCTGTGGTTAGTACATTTCCCAAGAGAAGATCAAACAAGGAGATCTTTACTGGCTCCTGTCTCTTGGAAAGTAGGGCAGATTCTAGTAGCCTGGAGGGAGTTGGGCCAGAAATTAAACCCTGAGGCACTCCAGGACTCAGAGATGCTAAATCATCAGCCTTCCATTGCTTGGCCTAAGTGACAACTAAGCTCCTTAAAGTCTCCTAGAGAAATTCATCAGGAATAAAATTATTCATACGGTCATTTACATCCAGTATTTGCGAAAAACTCGTGCACTTAGCAATATGGTCTTTATTTAGTGGTGTGTTTAACCTTAGCTTATCCATGCAAGTGTTTTCTATTAGAGCATGTGTTCTTGGTCTATCACACTCCCATTAGACCCCGGAGCCTCTAAGGAACCATGTTTCACCCAAAAGGCTGAGGATGGACACAAGTAATGTCAGCCCTGTTCCCAGGAGACAAGGTGTTAAATAACAAGGCATAATAATTGCCTTTGGGAATGTTTTCTTCCAAGGAGGAACACACACACACAAAAAAAACCCCTGTAGCTCTCCAGGACTCCTCCTGGGCCCTAGACTCTGACCCATTCTGCAAATGTCCAGTTCTCAAAAGGCTCTGGAACTGTGTATCGGCATGTTCTTAGAGGCAAACAGCCCGACTTCCGCCCTCCTTTTATTGGGTCCAAATTGACAAAGCCTTAGATGTCACTGGAAGGTGCAGGAAGGGGTGGGAGGAGAAAGGGATCACGTTTTGTTTTCTGATAACCGTGAATTTTCATTGTTTCATCTGGTTTTCAGCTTTCATCAAAACAAGTTGTTTACTGAGATTAATGTTAGGTATAATGAAGGCCCCAGACAGTTCTACCTGTGAGCACTGAGACTCAATAATGCTGTGCTCAAATTACACTCTGCTTCCGTGGGGCAGCTTCAATGCATTATTGTGAGCTGCTTTCTGTTGATTTAAAGTGAGATGACATGGAAACAGATTAGTGAAAACCACAGACATTATAAATTGCAATTTGGCCTCAAAAGATGAATGAAAAAGAAATGCTTTGATCTGTGATTTCAGAGCTTAGCTGCAGTATTTACAGAAAAACGTGTCTGTAGGGGGGAAAAGGGAGAGAAAGAGAAAGAAAAAGGGGCACAGAAAGGAGCCTTCGGGTATTGGAAAGCATGTTTTCTCAGTTTATAGATGACCTCCATGAATATGAGAGCTTAGGCAGAGTGCAGGGGTTTTCTGGCAATTTTACTCAGCCTGTAAGAGTTGATATTGAGGGGATTTATAGGATAAGACATCTGGTCTGACAAAAACATTGCAGCACCTAATCCAATTCATACCTGGCAATTCTGTAATTCAGGGCTGCAGAGAGACAAATGGCTCCAGGGTGCATGGGTGTCCTCCTGCAGTACCTCTTTTTCTTTGCCCTGTCCCCAGTAAGCCTTCCGTGGCCGCTGCATGACCAGAGCAGGCGCCCTCTGGCATAGTCATCCCCCTGCCCTTCTCCCACTGCAGGGCATACTGCCATTCTGGGTACTCTCAGGGACTCTGAGACTGAAGACTGTGACCCTGGCAGCCTTCCAACCTCACAGACAAGTAGGACGTCCCCAGTCGACCCGATCAGTCCACACCTCTCCCCAACTCCCACCTCTGCCCTTGACTCACTTAGCCTTAGTGGCATCATGGAATGTTAAGGGGAGAAGAGCTTTTGGGGATCAGAGAATCAATCCTTTCAGACTTGTAGATGGGTAAACTGAGACTCAGAGAGGGCACGTCACTTCCCCAAGGTCATACAGTTGGCTACTATGCTCCCCCTTGGGGAACACAAAACTCTGTAACAGAATGGACATAGTGATGCCCTAATGGAAAAATGCTTCAGAAATGTCTAATTCTCTCCCTTCCAACTCCCAGCATCTGCCACCTATGGGCGTAAGGTGTGCTAAGAGGCCCTTTGGCATTCCCCACCCTTGGGGTGCAAGGGAGCAGAAAAACATGGAACCAGCTAGCAAAAGGTCAAATTAGGTATTACGTATAATTATTATTGCTCAGATTTATTGAGCATGGACTGTGTGCCAGGCACTGCTTATATATATCTTAATTCAGTGAATTCTCACAACCCCACTAAGAGGTAGGTCCATTTATTCTCATTTTACATATAAGAAAACTGAGACTTTGGAGATAGGAAGCAAATTCCCCAAGATCACACAGGTAATGGATGGCAGAGGCAGGCCTTTACCCCAGGTGGCTCCATCAGAGCCAGGAGTCTCAGTTCTTTAACCACCAGTAGCAGATTTCAAACCCAGGTGTGCCCTAAGGGTGCTTGTGAGCAACGCAGTGGGCTGGGCCTTTCCCGAGTTCTTCCCAGCACCTCCTAGTCCAGCTCCCCCACCTCCCATCCTGCTCTCACCCGAATGCATTCCTTTGCCATTCAAGTAGCTTATCTAACAGCTGATCACTTTCCTCCCATCCAAGGCTGCTCTAGCTCTTTTTACATCACAGTCTTCTCCTCCTTCCCCTGAATCCTGACACCTGATCCTCCCAGGCTCCCGAATCCCTCTCTCTTTCATCTTTTCCCTCCCCCACCTCCCAACAAATCTCACTTCAGTCATAGATCTGGTGTGCATTTCCTGGCCTTTTCCTATGTATTTTTACTAATACAGACAGCATTGCTTTGTAAACACCAGTTTAAACTGACACTTGTCTTAGCAGTGTTCTTTCTCTGTTTGGGGGCGGAAGCTGGGGTGGGGGGAATTCGTGCCAAAGAGTATCTCCTTTTCACCTAGCAAATACTCATGGAGCAATTTCTATCTGCCGAGCACCATGCTGCGAGCTGCCCACATTACACTGAATAAAGCATACCTCCTGGCCTCAAGATCTTACAGTCTAGCTCCTCTACCTATAAGGATAAAAATCACCTCCCTTTCTTCACAGAGCTATCCTTCATTTATTTACTCACTTATTCAGCAGGTACATATTAAGCACCTTCCATTCTGGCAAGCAATTTTTAGGAGCTAATAATAGGGACTTTGCTCTCCAGGACCTTATGGGGGAGAGACTCAGCAGAGGATTTTACTGCAGTGGAACCTGCCGAAAGGAGTCAGGAGTAAATGAGTCAGGAATAGGCTCCGCAGGGGCCCCTTGGAGCTGAATCTCGAAGAACTACATGGCTGGGTGAGAAAAGGAGAAGGGAAGTGAGTGCAGGGAATGACAGGGGCCAAGGCAGAGAGACATTAAAAGTAGATTCCGTTCAAAGAATGCATATTGACTTCTGAGGCTCTCAATGGGGCAGCTGAATGGAAAAATAGGAAATGAAAGTGTGAGGATGTCTGGGGCCAAAAATATGAAGGCCCTCCCTTGCTGCTGGGCCTCCTTCTTGGCCTTTCTACACTAATCTTGGATGCAAATGCTGCTTCTCACATGCTCAAGGGAGTGTGGAGCTTTCTCTCTACTCATAACTGTCCCATGTATCATTTGCCCATCATTTTGGCCACATCCATGGATACCGCTCAAAGCATCCTTCTGTTTAGACAGTGACCTTGGCACCCACTTGCCCCCGGACCTCTGTATGACTCATCAGCCCACCACACAGACTGCCAACCATTTTGAGGTCAAAGCTAGTTTATTATAGCAAAAAGAAATCTCAAGGTCCAAATGCTAGACAAGTATTTAATTATGGGTGCACAGTTTAATTACTTAGTCCAGCTTTATATGACTTAATTTATAAATATAATTTACAGTTCCCTTGTTTCTTTCTCAAGCCATTTAGCTCATTAATAGTGCTGACTGTAAGAGCTCTTTAGTCCTTTCCTGTTGGGCTCCAGGCCAGCGGCGTACCAAGGTAAGGGGGAACGGGGGCGGGGTGGGGAGAGAAGTCTGCTTCTGCTAGAGGCATTTTATCACTGGTGTTAAGAATTTCCAGTGCATGGTGATAATGAAAAGCAGACTGACTTTTCTTTGGTTTTATGACTGTTTTTAAACCCTGTAAAGACAATGCCCACCCCACGCCCATTGCCTGCACCCCAGATAGACCACTTGCCCCTCTGCCAACCCCATGCCTCTGCTCCAGGCACAACCTTCAGTTCCCCATTGAAACCAGCTCTCCCCTTAGGCCTCCCTAAGTAGCATTTGTTCATTCAGCCAGCATGTATTCAGTACCTACTATGTGCAAGACATTGTTGGCAATGAAACGAAAAGCCAGGGTAAAATATAATAAAATAATTAACAGTTACTGCAAACTCACTAGGCTCCAGGCACTATGCCAAGCTTTTGCAAACATTGTATTTAATTTTCAGAACAACCCTGGAAACAAGGCTCGGATTGTTTAAAACAGTGGCTCTTGACCCTGGCTCCATATTGGAGTCACCTGGGGAGCTTTGCTGCGGGAGCCCACCCTCTAGAGTTTCTGATTTAATTGGGATATTGCCTGGTCATCAGGATATTAAAGAACAAAAAAACAAAACAAAACACCTCTTCAGGCAATTCAAATGTGCAGTCATGTTTAAGAACCGCCGATTTAAGCAATTTTCCTAAGATTCCACAAATAGAGCAGGAAAGGCAGGCAGGCTGGCCAGCTGGCTACCTGAGCCCTGCTGTGTGCCACGCTCAGCACTAGGTTCTTTCACTACTAAGGATGTAACAGGTGACATGTGCCATAAAAAAGATAAGACACTGTTAAAGTTCAAAGGACAATGAACTCAGGGAATTCTTCATGAAAGAGGTAATTTATAGGTGATTCTTTTAAAGAATTTGCAGGCTATGCAGAAGTAGTCAAACAGTAGGGCAGGACTTCTAGGCAGAAAGAAGCATATGAGCAAAGGTGCGGAGGTTGGAAAACATGGACAATGTATAAAGAACAGTGAGCAGACACTGTGTGCATTGGAAGAGTTGAGAGAAATTAGTCAGGGACAGGTCATAAGGGACAGTTCTTCCCAAACCACTTGATATGAAGCCACGTGTAGAATAATGTCATTTACAGCACACCCAGGGGAGATGGATGAGGCTGCTTATGGTGGAATCAGCATCTCAACACATTTGGCATACCCACTGGGAAGCTTTGGTATAAACCTTGAATAAGATCCAAGAAGTTTGAAATTTATTCTCTGGGCAACAGGGAGCCAATGAAGATGTTATATTGGAGTAGGGAAATTGTGATAGGATCAAAGCTGGGTGTCTTAAACACAAATCAAGGCATTGTCACAATGGCTTTCTAAAGACAAAGTGTTGACTCAGGGAATTTTCTGCCAAGCACTACTAATAGGATACTTTCATAATGCACTATGAGTAGCTATACAGGTGGCGTCTTTCCTGCTAGACTCTGAGCTCTTTCAATAAGGGGAACTGTTCCACCCTTTTTTTTCCAATTCTATTGTCTAGCACAGGGCTTGGCACACAGTAGGTGTACAAGTAGGAACGTGCTTTGAACACTCATTAAATTCCACGCAGCAGACAGCCAGAGCTATTCCAGAACCAGAGAGCAAAAGATGACATCAATGCACATACATTAGAAAGAGAATGGATGTTAGAGTCACAGAGCCACTGAGGACAGCCTGCAGTTGCACAGCATGGAGGCCCCGGGAAGACACGCCTGGTTTCCAAGGGTAGTTCCCTCCCCCAAGCCTCTGTTCCTCTTCTGTAACAGGGGCAGTAAAACCCACCTAGCAGGCACGTGGCCAAATAATACATTAGGGGTGCACGGCAAAGGCCTGGCGCCCAGCTGGGTCTCAGAAGTGGGGATTTGCCCCAATCCTCATGAGCATATTTCATTTCCAAATGCTTCAAATCAAATAATGAGGATCATTATTGGTTCTAATTCATATGAGTTATATTTTCCTTTTTAAATATCTGTTCTGTTAGATGTGTGTGTGGCAGGGCTGCTGGAATTTATAAGCCTGCAGCTTCAACTTTTGCCTTTAGTTAGCCTTCTATACAATCACCAGATGTGAATGATCATGTCTGCTGTTTATTGAGAACTCACTGTGTTTCAGTTCCAATGTAAAGCATTTTATATATGTTATCTTACTTAATCTTCTAACTCTGAACAGGGGATGCCAAATCTGGCCCTGGGCCTGCTTTTACATGGCCCTCAAGCTAAGAATAGTTTGTACATTTTTAAACATTTATAAAAACAAGCGAAAACAAAAACAGTGTGAGACAAAGACTATATATGCCACAAAGCCTAAAATATTTACTATCCAGCCCTTTTCAGAAAAAGTTTGCCAATTCCTGCCCTATAAGCTAGGTAATGAAAGTGTGCCCACTTTACAGATGAGGAAACTGAGCTTTAGAAAGGTTAAGTAGTTACCCGAGGCCACACAGAGAGGAAGTGGCACGTCTTGGCTCCAAGTCTAATTCCATAGCCATGGTCTTAAACACCAGTTTTATTACCTTCAACTACATTTAAAAATGCCTTTTCCCTTTAATGTAAACCCAAACTTGACCCATCCATAGCTTGTTCCTAAAAGGCTTGTGACATGCCTTCTCTGTCACCTACATCCCTGTACACACTCCACCTTACCTCTCCTTATGTAAGAAAAAAGGTGGGCAGGGGCGGGTTGGCGGGGGGGCAAACTCTGTGTCAGTTTCCTCTCCCACACTCCCTGGAGAGTTTTCCAAACAGCATTGGATCAAGGGCTTTGAGGAGAGTTACAACCCACAGCAGAGCCTGCTGAGAAGGAAACAAAATTCATTGTCTTCAGGAGTCTGGATTCCAGCTGCGGGGGAAGGGAGAGAACTCAGCGTGTTCCTTCCAAAGGAAAGCATGGCCACAGGTTTCCAGTAAGCACAAATCTGAGCAGTCTCCTTGTCACTCTGTCTGGGTTTTGGGGGGGAAAGGCACCTGAAAACCACACTGGTTCAAGCTCTAGCAGCTCACCAGCTGGGAAGAGCAGCTGCTCCCCTTTCATCTGTTCCATATTCAGCCATGGGATGAGCGTTAGGTTGCGACCCTGAGAGAATGATGGAATGATGCCCGCAGTAAGTGTTCTGTTATCCTGTCCAGCTGGGAGTGAGGTGCCCTGTTTTGTCAAATACACGGGTTCATGGGGAGTTGCCACATATACCATCAGCGGGCACCCGGTATTCAAGGACTCAGAATGTGTGAAATACACTTTGTACCCAGACCATGCAGCACATATTTCCATCTTTTTTTAGATGTTTCAGCAGGCATGGTGCTTCCGGGCACTGTCCTACAAGGAAAGGGATGCACAGAATGGAATTCACAGCTAATGCCGAGCTGAAAACCTTAAATAAATGTGCCATTTAATACTGACACTCCTCAGTGTTTGCTGTTTCCACTTCACAGAAGAAAAAACCGAGGCTCAAGGTGGGTTCATTCATTCGTACGATATCTAACTGTCTCCTGTGGGCCTCAGCACTGGTGACTCTGAAGCAATCAATAAAGACTCTGTCCCTGCCCTCACAAAGGTTCTGTCCTTGTACTGGAGTGCCAATTAAACAACTATACAAGTAATTGATTAATTATGGAAGGGATGAGAGTCACAAAGGGCCAGTGAGGATGCTATGAGAACATGTAACAGAGGGAGCAGACCCCGTCTGGGGATCCAGGAAGACTTCCCAAAAGAAGTGAAATTGAAGCTGAGATCCGAGGGGTTATCTAGGAGATAGCAAGTGAGTGTCCCTGGCACCAGCTCTGTGGAGCCTCTGCGGTGGAAGCAAGCGTGGCCCCACAGAGACGTAAAAACACGCCACGACAGCTTGAGTGGAGGGCCAGAGGTACAGACCAGCACACGGTGAGATTAGCACACCCCCTCAGCTCCCATGGCCAGCCGTGCAGACCAAGCAAGGTTGTTGGACTTTATTCCAGGAAGTGGCAGAGGAATGTACCACATGGAGAGACATAGCAGTCCTGCAGGAGGTCAAACTTTTACAGGTAGGAAGCAAATGATCAAATGCAGGTTGGAGTCTAAAGTCTGTGCTTTTTCCACTGTACCCAGCACATTTACCTGATTAAAGGAAAAAAAAACAAAAACTTAAAGGTGTAATTGATTGATAGGATCTTCCCACTGACAGAAAGGGAGTCTTGTGCACAAGGAAAGCCCGAGATTAGAAGTCAGAAGTCTTGGGTTCTGGGTCTGCCTCTGCCCATCCCTAGTCATGCAGCTTGGCTAAGTCTTTCAAAAACCACGGTCTCAGCTGCCTCATCTCTAAGAGGGAGGGTTGGATTAAAACCATGCACAGCCCATAGGAAATGCTCAGCAAATCTTACCTGTTACTTGTACCAGCCTCTTTGATCTCTAATATCCTGACTCTCAGCATAAATTCTATGACATTGAACCTACTTTCTCAGAGCCCTCACTTCCCAGGCATGGTAATCAATTTTAGTTGTTCCTAGAGTCAGGTGGTAAAATTATTGTTTTGACACAGTCCTAGAATTGTGGAACTCTTGTCTCCAGAAGGAGCCCTGGATTTTATAGCTCACTTAAACGTTCACATAATTGATTCGCCCCTCTTATAGGATTTATCCATGGAACCCACAGGCAGAAATTTAATTATGGTTCTGAAAGGACTTACTGTTATAATATTGGCAGAGCTTTTGTAGGTTAAGTGATAATTAAAGTTTAAATTCCACTGGAGTCAAGCAACTTTTAAATGTAGTCCTCACCCTACCTCCATATTATAACAAAGGTAGTTTGGCTTTTGAAATTTTTGTTAGGATGATCCTAAATAAGAAATTACTGTGTACACCATACATAAAGTTGTACCTGCTTGACTGGGTCCCTGGATTTAGCAATAATAAATTTTCACATGGGTATGTGTATTTGTGTGCCTATAGCATATTTATGGGAGGAGTCAGGAGGGCTATTTTTTGATCATAATCCTAGATCACTTCCCTTACGACTATCCCTACCCATCACTCAGCAAGTTTCTGGGCCTTTTCCTTTCTTTGCCCAGCTGGTGTGTGCTTTCTCTGGGAATGCAAACTCATTTTAATATTAGCTTAAGCAAGGCATAATTAGGAACACAAATCTGCTGCAAGAAAACAATGCAATTCATTTGAAAGCCAAGATTCAATGACTTTTGGATTATCTGTTGTTAGGCCTTTTTTACATTCTCATTGCTCTTCATTCCAGTAATTGAAAGCTGTCTGCATATTTAAGCATGCAGCTGTAATTGGCCCACTGATACACTCTCCCAGGCAAGCTTTGTTGTTTTGCAAGAAGAAATAGGATAGCTCATCTCCCGTTTGCAACTTAGTAGAGGAGTAGGATGAGGTCCTATCTAGACTCCTCCTGTGACAGACACAAGAATAGAACTCACTATACACTGGAGCTGAGTCACACATCAAGGGTGTTTTTTGTACTGGGTACTGTTTCTTATTTTCCATAATAATCTTTTCTTGAGCTTGGCCTTCATCCTTAACCATTTGCCCTCTCCTTCAACAGATTCATTTTGTCTTGAGACCTGATTGCTGTACCCTTTTGTCAGCATTGCAAAGCTAAAGCAAAAGTAACTACTCACCCCTGAAATGTCAACTATTTGTCACTGGAGGGCTTCATAATGAACACAAAAGTCATGATGTCAAATGCTCTTTTATGTAACTGTCTGTGTTTGTGTGGGTGTGTGTAAATGTGTATGTTAGTAAAACCTGAAATCAAAAATGCGTTTATAACACATCACAGTGAGAGGGAGTCACACCATGATTAGGCATTGAGCAGGCAGAGGACCTTCGGCCGGTGTCTCCATTACACAGACACCAGCAGGGTAACAAAACCCTACATGATTTCGCTCCCATCTTTCCAGCCTCGTCTCCTGCTACTCCCTCCCTGCCTTCTCTATGCTCCTGCCACAATGGCAGAATCAAGCCCTTGACATCCCTGCTCTCTGCCGCCTCCAGTCCTCCACACATGTTTTCACTCTATCTGGAGTCCTCTTCTGCCCCATCACAAGCTATTTATTCCTTAGCCTTCAGGTCTCAAGTTACTTGTCATTTCCTGTGAAACTTGGCTGTTGACCTGGATCCACATAGAGTTCCATAGGTTTTTGACTACAGCAAACATTCTTTAACTCTTCAGGCAAGTCTGTGTGCTGGGCGCTGGGGCAGACGGGGAGGAGGAAAGGGGCTTCAGCACATTGTCCAAAGCTTCCCCATCCATAGCACTTCCAAACAAGCTGGTCCCTAAGATTCTAAACAGCTAATATCGCATGTCATGAGCCATCTAATTTGACTCTTTATGCCATTTTGTACAGGACTCTAATAATTTTAAATTCTAAAATCCCTACAGACAAGATCTACCTACAAAGCCTACCACTGAGGTGAATACATAAGAAATTGCCAACAAACACCACTGACTAATTATCTACTGATGTGCCCTTGGGGTGACTTTCACATGAGTCATTTAGCAACATGGTGAAATGCTCGGGAGACTGGAAGAGAACTTCTAGACAATGGAAAGAGATTTATGTTCTCCTCTTTCCTCCCTAACTCTTGTCTTCATTGAACAATATTTACATTTTCTTCCTCATTTCTTCTTAGACGTCTTTTGAAATGGAATCTTTACTCTTGTCTCACATAGCACTTGTAAGGAAAAAGAATAATCTCAGCAGAAACACGTGAGCAGGAACCCTGTCCTGTACAGTTTTAGAAAACACCAGCAATGGTGATTGAGATGAACGGTCTACCCCCGGAAGGCTTCAGAGAGGTTAGGGTTAAAGACAACTCATACTATGTATAGCCTTCTTTTGATCACATACAGTCAGTGACAATCAGTATTGATCATAAGAGTAAAATCTACAATTCAATATCAGCCAGCAAGTATTAATTCTGTGTTGAAGATTTGAGATTAAAAAATAAAAAGATTGGCCGGGAGTGGTGGCTCACGCCTGTAATCTTAGCACTCTGGGAGGCCGAGGCAGGCAGATCGCTCAAGGTCAGGAGTTCGAAACTAGCCTGAGCAAGAGCGAGACCCTGTCTCTACTATAAATAGAAAGAAATTAATTGGCCAACTAAAAATATATAGAAAAAAATTAGCCAGGCATGGTGGCGCATGCCTGTAGTCCCAGGTACTCGGGAGGCTGAGGCAGAAGGATTGCTTGAGCCCAGGAGTTTGAGGTTGCTGTGAGCTAGGCTGATGCCATGGCACTCACTCTAGCCCAGGCAACAGAGTGAGATTCTGTCTCAAAAATAAAATAAAATAAAATAAAAAGATGAATGAGACTGGAGTGCAGTGAGTGAGAGAGAATGTAAACAACAATCATATGATGTGGTAATTGCTATACCAGAGAGATGGACAGAGTGTTCAGGGAATAATGAAGATGGTACAATTAATTCTGTCTCAGAGCATGGAGGAAAACTTCACAAAGGAATTGATCATTGAGCTAGTCCTTCAATATGGTAAGGTTTTGCAAGTAGAAGAGGTTAGATGGGAATTCCAAGTAGGGAGCGCAGCACAAAGGCATCAAACATGCATTATGTTTGAGGTGATTGACAGTGTTGCTAAGATAGAGGTTCCCAACAATTTTGACACCAAAGGGTTTCATTTGCCTCTACTGAAAATTATGGTAGCTTTAGCATCCACTGATCGAAAAAGGACAGCACAGCAAAATTTACTACATGTTGCGTAAAGTTTTGAACAAATGTGTGTTTTATTAATCTACATACAGTCAAAAAATAGTAGTACATAATGTCGGGCTTAATGCTCACATCTGTTCCCTTCCTCTAAATGTTCTATTGAAACTAAAATGGATGCTGATTGTCTAAGGAAAATATGTGCTCTTCCTAGAAAATCCTCCTGGTGAGGATATCAGAGAAGAAGACTAGACCTTCAGGTAGTTCTTGAACCCCACACAGACATGCAATTGTGTGTCTTGGGGAAAAACAAAAGGGCAAATTGAGAAATTGCAAGGAAAGGCAACTCTACCCATAAGTGAAATGCTGAATTTCTAAGATCTCTGCTTCTAAAGTAAAGCCATCCTCCTTTGCAAATGTAGGTACCTCCAAGCTGCCTTCTGGAGGAAAACCTACTCACAAAGAGCCCAGAAGCAGCCTTTTGGAGGTTTGTTTGTTTGTAGTTGGGAGATTAAGAAGCAGCCCTTTAATCCAAGGATCTATACAGGTGCAGAGAAAGCATATCCAATGGTGTAACCCTCCCTTGCTAATATAAACTGGGAATTATCAACAGATGTTGGAAGAAAACCATCTGCATATAGAGAAAAAGACCAAAATGTCAAGCAACTGATCAGAGAAGAAACAGAGATAATCCAGGGAACAGAAAAAAACGTTTTTAAAAAATTTTTTAATTAGAATCCTTAGATATTCAAGATATTCCACCAATTAAACAAGAACAGGATACTATATAAAAAGAAACAATCAGCCCAAACCAAGAAATTAAAAACTCTAAAAAATGGCATTCAATAAGTGGGTTGAATAACATACTAAATACAGCAGACCCCAAAATATCCCTCAAATAATTTAAATACTCAAAAATAAAGTCAAGGAAAGTTCCCAAAATTTGGATCTAAATGTTTTAAAAATGTAAAATATGAGATAAAAAATAGGAGACAAGGAAAAAAGGAAGTAAAAGTGGGCAGTGATGTAGTATTCATTTCCGGATCTTCCACAGTCAATAATTCTCTCCAGCTGAAGATAACAAGAAATAGAGTTGCAAGCATAGTCTCTAAAGTTACATGGTTACCAGTAAAACTAAAAACACCGCCTGTCAACAGTGATGGCCTCTAGGACATGAAACTGGGAAATTGTCTCTGGGATGAAAGCGTTCCTTCTATGGACTCCTATTTTCTTTGGAGAAAAAATACCATGTAGGAATATATTTATTCTAATATTTTTCCTAAAATTATCCTTAGAAATTGTAGCCCGTCGGCAGAATTGAGACACTATTCCCATCACCGTCCATAAGAATTATTTAAGGAAGGTGAAGATCAGCCTATTTATTCTCTGCAAGCAGGAGTCCTTTGTAACAAAAAGAAGCTCCAGAAAGCAGAGCACATGGGGCTATGTGTCAAGGGCTGCTCAAGGTGCTCTGGATAAAACAGTTAATAAACAACAAAAATCCCTGTCCTCACATATGTTCTTCCCCTAGTATAATAATACCAGTTACTACTTTGCAATTAATAGGCTCAATGTTATTTTAACTGAGCAATATGTGTTTCTCAGGTTCTCACGTGACATAATATCTTCAGAACATATCTTTAGAAGAAAAAAATTAAATATGTCACAATGATGAAATGATGATTTACTTTTAGGTAAATTCAGATGGACGCCACCATCTCCCATCCCCCTACTCTAGGCCAAGAAGAGATTGTCCCATGACAGTTTCCTCTTTCCAAGAAGAGGTTTGGGTGGACCATGTGATGTGAAGGATTTAAAGAGGGAGCTTCCAGAAAAGGACAAGCTAACAGAGACCAAGGCAGAGAACAGGGAGCTGCCATGAGGGACTGGAAAGGGGGCACCTTTGTGTGGTGCATGGGAACAGGTTAGCAAAACAACTCCCAGTCATCAGGCTCTGTGCTATCTGGGCTGCTCAATTAAACCCTTGAGTAAAAGAAACGCCTGCCCTGCCCTCTGAGTTTGCTGAGGCGTGGCCCTGGGGCAGACTGACACGGGGATACCCCAGGCAGGCTCTCTGATCAGAGGACACTTTGTAGGTTCATACATCGGGGCTAGCTTGATGGATGCTTGTTTGGAGGAAGTGAGAGATGAGGCCAGAGAGATATATTGGGCAGATTTTGAAAACTACCTCTTGCGCCGTACCAAAACTGCAGAGAAGAGTCAAGAAATGTACAAAGGTATGAAAGGCACAAAGAAGAGTGAGGAAGGAGAAGGCTTTTTTAAGGGAGGGAGAGGTATAATCAGATCTGGACTTTAGAAAGGTGATTCTGATAGTATCTAAATAGTAAGTATGAAGGAAAAGAGATTCAGAGACAGGGAGCTCAGTTAGGAGGCTACTGTAATTGTTCAGGCAAGAGATGCCCTAAACTAAGGCAATGACAGTGGGGAAAACAGTTGCCTCTTTCTTGTGCACTATTTCAAATCCTTCCTGCCCCACCCTTTACTCCGACCACTGCCTCGGTCACCATTTCTGCACAGGCTTCAACTGGCTCTGGGCAGGTGCAGACTGAGAGCACATGCCCCCAGCCACAGGCCAGCGACTCCATGCTTCTCAGCCAGAGTTTTCCCTGACGTTGGTGCATGGAATGCCCCAAGCACCCACTCTGCAGTCTCGCACGCACAACCCAGAAGCATGAGGGTGCTGAGATCCTTGGGGCCACACTCAAGTGATGGTGGACAGGAGTCCTCTGCATGGATAGTTCTGATACATTGCAGAAGGCTCTTCCAAAGACCCTGCAGGATCAAGATAACTCAGTAATACAACCTTGATTTGCTCTTGCTCCTTCCCTGTTCATTCCCCCATCCCTCTCACTGCTCCCTGGGTCCACTCTTATGTAAACCACTCTACCCAGGACTTGGCTCAGGCTTTGTTTTGGTGGAACTGAGGGTAAGGCAGGTCACTGCAAACCTGGTGACTCATACAATACTGGGGTCAAGGAAAGGAGAACCTTCTAAGATGGCTGGAGTTTCCATTGTGAGTGACGGAACTGGCACGTGGTGGGCCTATCTGATGTGACCGTGTCCATCCCCAACACAGACACACACACACACATGTGCACACAAACACCACACACACACCATTCTCTTTTCATTTTGTATGGCTAGAATCCGGCTCCTGATTTGTGAGCAGCCAGCTTCCAACTGGGTCAGACTTCCCTGAGGCCATTTGCTTTTTTCTCTCATTTCTATGTTGTTCTTATCTTCTCCTCACTCTGTTCCCTTTTCTCCCCCTCAAGTCTTTCTTTTTCACTTGTAGCACAAAATCCATTTTCATGTTTTGAGGTAAAGTTCTAACTCAGCCAAATTTACATGGAAAGAGAGAGAGAACAAAGAAGTAAATTCGTATTAAGGACAGAAAGGCAAGAGTGAAAGTAATCCCTCACTTTGCAGGGTAATTTCTGAGTGCCTCCTGGTGATCTGGAGCCTGCCAGGAGCTGGCCACCTAGGTTTCTGTGGAGCACAACCGTGACTTGGTTTGCTTCTCCACACACTGGCTGTGGAGGAGGCCCCCGTGCAGGTGGAGTTTGGGAGCAACCTGAACACTCCTTCATTAGAGGCTTTGTCCGTGCACAATGCTGTATTGAAGCGGGTCCTGCAGCAGTATATGATTTTGTCTGTCGGTGAGTCATGTTACAATGAGACTCTATTTCGTATGACAAAGTCACAGTGACAAAAATGTCAGTATGTAAACATGATGTTTATCTTAGTCCATTTTGTGTTGCTATAACAAAATACCACAGACTGGGTAGTTTGTAAAGAAAAAAACATTTATTTCTTACCATTCTGTAGGCTGGGAAGTCCAAGGTCAAGGAGTTGGCATCTGGTAAGGACCTTTGCTTTGCGTCATCCTATGGAGGAAGGCAAGAGGGCTAGAGAGCACCTATGAGAGACAGCAAGAGGACCGACTCATGCTTTTATTGGGAGAAAAGATAGACAACTAACCCACTCCTGCATGTGATAAGGACCTTAACCCATTCATGAGGGCAGAGCCCTCATGACCCAATCACTTCCTAAAGGTCTCACCTCTCGACACTTGCAACTGAGAATTAAGTTTCCAACATGTGAACTTTGAGGAGGAACACACTATACTGCCTAATTAGACTCATTGCTGTAAAATCCCAGGCATTTCTGACTATACAGAGATCCCATTTCTTTATCGTTCATACCCCAGAACTTAGAGTAAGACAAATGAAAGTAGAGGCAAGTGTCCCGCATGTGTAAATCTCCACGCCCTTACAATGGTCACCAAATTCTACCACTACGCCATTCCAGCCCCCTGCCACACACCACCCCCTTAGTTTCTTTTGTCCAGTTTACAAAAAATTTTGTTCCTTTCTTATAATCCATAGAGCACAGTAGTCCTCCTTTATCCGAGGTTTCAGCTACCCTGCAGTCAACCACAGCCTGAAAATATTAAACAGAATATTTCAGAAATAAACAATTCATAAGTTTTATTATTATTTATTTATTTTATATATTTTTTGAGACAGAGTCTCACTCTGTTGCCTGGGCTGGAGTGCCATGGCATCAGCCTAGCTCACAGCAACCTCAAACTCCTTGGCTCAAGCAATCCTTCTGCCTCAGCCTCCCGAGTAGCTGGGACTACAAGCATGCACCACCATGCCCAGCTAATTTTTTCTATATATTTTTAGTGAGCAATTAATTTCTTTCCATTTTTTAGTAGAGACAGGGTCTCGTTCTTGCTCAGGCTGGTTTCGAACTCCTGACCTTGAGCGATCCTCCTGCCTTGGCCTCCCAGAGTGCTAGGATTACAGGCGTGAGCCACCGTGTCTGGCCAATAAGTTTTAAATTATGTGCCATTCTGAGTACCATGATAGAATCTCACACCATCTTTCCCTGGACATGAATTATCCCTTTGTCCAGTATATCCGCACTGTAGATGCTAGTCACTCAGTAGCCATCCCGGTTATCAGATTGACTGACATGGTATATAAAGGGTTTGGTACTATCCACAGTTTCAGGCAACCACTGGGGGTCTTGGAATGTATCCCCTATGGATGGGGGGGAATACTGTACATACTAGAAGTAATTGCTATGTTAAGAACCAGTCTGCAGCCAAAACACCCCAGACACACCCAATCTTGTCTGATCCCCAAAGCTAAGCAAGGTTGGACCACCTGGAAATACCGGGTGCTGTAGGCTGAAGAAAAAAAAAGGAAAAAAGGAACCATACTTCAAAAAAAATTCTGTAGCCAACAGTTTTCATTTCCTTCTAAGTTAGACACCACCTCTGAGATCTGCCCCTTTTCACTGATGTCAGCAGGAGTCGACCTCTTGTTCAGCTGTCGTGAATCCCTTACTGTCAGTCCACCTTTGACTAGAAATATCATATAACCAGAGAGGGAATGAGAGCATTTAATTCCCTTAAAAAATTCCATGTTCTGTATTCAAGGTCAGTTTCCCAAAGATCCACTTGGGGGTTGGGGGTGGGGTGTTGGGGCAACCTGCCAAGGAAAGGTCGAAAGCAGCCTGATGAGATGCCATTTTTTTTTCACATGCACACAGTGGCAGAGAGATTTGTTTATGCCTTGTCATGACTAGACAACCCAAATACCACCAAGCTTGCATCAGCAGTTGGGTCTGGGTTTTGTCATTGTCAGTCCCTCTGGCATTCAGAAGAGATGCTGGCTCAGGAGGGCCGGCAGAGTTTAATTTCCAAATGCATCTGAAATCCTTTAAGCCCTTTGTTGGAGCCATTGCAAAATCATAGTGGGTATAAGCCTTTTTTTCCCTTCAGTGGTTGCATCACAGTCACCAAGACAAGCACAACTGGCTCTTTCTCCAGAGAAACGTTGGCATCCGCAGTTCAAAGTTTAAGCACGCTGGGGCCTGGCTTGTTCAATTGCATTTCATTAGAGAGAGAGCCCAAGTGAGCACAGGCTGAGCTCAGCAGCCTCGCTGGGGAGTGGGAAGCAATTGCTCTCTGTTCTTTCTCCGGGGAAGGGGAGCAGCATATGGTGCTCTGCCTGTGACACAAACGGTTA
The DNA here is from genome assembly GCA_963574885.1 of Lepilemur ruficaudatus. Taxonomy (NCBI): domain Eukaryota; kingdom Metazoa; phylum Chordata; class Mammalia; order Primates; family Lepilemuridae; genus Lepilemur; species Lepilemur ruficaudatus. The sequence continues at coordinate 18,647 of CAUYRT010008334.1, read as the reverse complement.
ATTTCCACCAGCTTTTCTGTAGTTTCAGCAACTCCGGGATTAGAAAAAAACAGGTTCTTTACATTTCCCTCCAATATCTCTCAAAGTTACTTTCCAAGCCTCTGCTCCAAGTCTCTGCTTTTGTTCGCTGATTCTCTTTCAGCAGCTTTGTTTTGCTAGGGAGTAAACACTTGCTTGGTGATGGAGGGCGATTTAGCTGCTTTGACTCTTCACTGCCTTTACCCAAGATCTCCAGAACAGTTATTTTGAATCTTGAGACAGTCTTAAATGTTTCTCCCTTGCACGTGTACACAAACGCTTCTCTCAGTCCCCACTTGCTCTCCTGCGTAATATGTTGCAATGATTGTGAACTATATTGGTCCATATGGAAGAAGGAAAGACAGGATATTTGATAGATTTCATGATGATGGGGTGTGTATATGAGAGGGGGAGAGAGAGAGCAAGAGATACTGCTAATAATAACCTTTTATTGAGAACTTTCTATGCACCAGGCACCACATTGCTAAGTACTTTACGTGCATTCTATCATTTAACTCTCTCAAAGCTTACAGAGGCAGGTGTTAGTAATATTATTAATATTATCCCCATTTTACAGAGGAGAAAATTGAGGCCTAACTTTCTCAAAACATGATTTTGACACAAAATCTACACTAAATTATGATGTTATAATGCCTATCAGTAGCATACTCCCATGGCTTTCTCTGGGAATTCTGTTTTATGAGAAAATTGTATCGCTGTTTTTTAATGGTAACAAGTCCTGAAACCAATAATCATAATGACAATAGCTATAATTATTGGAAGTTTTACGTATCAGTCACTGTGCTTGGAGCTTTACATACATTATCTCACACAAACACGTATTATTCTCACCTTACAAATGAGAACACACAAGATAAGGCTTTTTAAATAAGTAACTTGCCCCAGGTCATATAACCCAGTACATGGCAATTTGGAATTCAAACCCAAAGCTACTGATTCCAAAGTCCAAAACTTTCTCAGGGCCTGTTGCATTCTTTCTTATTGTTTTCTTAGGAAAAGAGTCCAAGAAGAGAATAGTTGTTTGCCAATTTTCCAATTTATCAGTGTGTGAGTGCCAGCACTTCATTTCTAATATATATACAGATTCATGCATCCAACGCACACTATATTTGGAGAAAGAAATGCTGCAGAAAAACAGAAACAAGCCTTTACTGAGGTTCTATTATATACCAGGCACTATGTTAGGCTCTAGGATGGGATCCCTGCCTTAAAGGAACCCACAGTCTCACAGGGAAAGAGACTCTTAGACACATACTTTCAATAGAAGGTGGTAAGTCCAGTGAGGGACTGTCCTATACACTCCCAGACCAGGGCCATCTAATGCAATTGAGCCTCTGAGAGACCCTGGTGCTACCTACTCATTGTTCTCAGATGCTCAAGTTTGCACAGTTAACACAATTTTAGAGGGAAACAATGCTGCTAGCAGTTCATCAAACTGAGAAACAAAGCAACTACAGCACAAGTAAATAAATCAATTGATGGACTAGAACCTCCTGCTCAGTGTCCCAGGCTACCCACCTCCTCCCGAAGAGTAGAGTCACTCAGCCTGGCCATGTGCATTACCAGTCCCCAGTCCTGCCTGCCCCACCAGGGCACCTTCCAAGGGCACCCAGCCCAGGGTTTTCCAGGTAGGCAGCAAGTTCCTGATGCCTCCCTTCCAGCACCAGGTGACCTGACTTGAGTGGACACATGGCCCAAAGACAGCCAGGAAGGCTCTCTCCCCCAAGACCCAGAGATGATTGTCTGTGCTCATTGCCAGCTGTGAGAGACAAGTGACTATTCTGGTCTGAGCCATGAGAAAAATAAGTAAATACAGGAAACCAGAAAGGGAAAAAGAAGGGTGAAACAGACAAACAAGGAGAAGTAGCAAAAAGAGACCTCCCAGCCCCTGGGAGATGGAAACTTCCTAATTCTCTACAAGTTGCAGTGAGGCCTAATTATACTTGCAGTATTGAATTTTGTACAATTTCCCTATTTTATTTCACTAAATCCTTTTATATGTGTTAAGTGGGTTTCTATTCTTTCCTATCAAAAGATCCTTTACTAGAATACCTTCAAATCCTTCTCTATGGAGTCATAAATTTATCCTTTTAACCCACTATTTAGTATCAGGAATCAGGCCTTGCCAGAGCTACTAGTGATCCTGCAAATGCAGTTAGCCTTTTGCTGTCTCTATTCCTTTGGTTATAGGTCCTCTCTGCCCCAATGTCCCACCGCCTATGTGTCCAAGTGTCTGCAGGCTAGCCAGCCTTTCAGCCCCGCGGGAAACCCTTCCATATGGCTTCTTTGAACCTTTGTGGCCACAAGTAATCTCTCACTCCTCCACCATATAGGTCCCTTGGCCCCCGTGCTTTCTTCCTTATGGTAGAGCTATTAGTATACCCAGATTATCTGTCCCAGTGTATTGTAAGCTTCTGAGGTCAGAGACTTTTGTCTTACTCTTTCCAAATTTCATCAGTGTTTTGCATATAGTAGACACTCAAATACCGTTTATAAAATTAGTGAATAAACGAATAAATTCAAATTAACAGAAAGCATAATTAACTGAAAGATGCCAATACTCCAATTTTGGAAGAAAAACAAATATTAGATTATATCAAACATAAGTTCAAAAAACAATTAAAGTATGTCCTAAGATCAGTGCAAATTCAACCAAATCTTGAACTTAATCTCTAAGGTTTCTTCTACTACAAAAAAAAAAAATCCATGCCTATGTGATTCTATGCAATATATATGTACCGTGCTCCATAGGGAGACCTAAGTTTAGAAATCAAATCTTCAGCCACTGTACATTTTCAGTGACGAAAAGACAATCCTGACCAGGTACAGTGGCTCACACCTGTAATCCTAGCGCTCTGAGAGGCTGAGATGGGAGGATTGCTTGAGGTCAGGAGTTCAAGACCAGCCTGAGCAAGAGTGAGACCTTGTCTCTACTAAAAAGAGAAAAGTTAGCCAGGTGTGGTGGCACACACTATAGTCCCAGCTACGCGGGAGGCTGAAGCAGGAGGATCACTTGAGGCCAGGAGTTTGAGGTTGCAGTGAGCTATGATGACACCACTGTACTCCAGCCTGAGCAACAGAGTGACCTGTCTCAAAAAGAAAAGAAAAAAAGATATGACAAGCCTGTTGTCCATTCATCATAGTAGTTATCACCGTACATGGTATACAATTATTTATTATATCTATTTGCTTGTTTTCTCTCTCCTACTGAAATGTGAGCCCCATGAGGGAATGGCCTTCCTTTCATTCACTGATATATCCCATGTGCCTAGAGGAGTGTCTGGAATAGTGATGGCACCCAATAAGTAATTGCTGAATGAATAGGAAATACAAAAACACATAAGATACAGTGAGATATGTCCTCAATAAGCATCCAGTATCTTCAGTATAAAAGACACTTTTGGTGCCCTGCCCAGATCCTTCCCAGACCTGTGCCCTCATCCCCCAGCTCCTATAACTGTTGGCTGCTAACAGCTGGGAGCTATCCCCTTTTCCTGAGAATTGCCCTCAGTGGATGGGAACATCTTTCCCAGAAAGGCCGGGAAGGTTGCACCTTATCTCCAGAGGGGGCCGGCAGTCAATACTTGACTGATAAAGGGTCTGAAACTTAGACACCCCCTCCAACCCCTCTCAGTGTGGGCAAGTTTTGTGATGTCATTCCATTGAGAATTCCCCAAGGGATCAAGGTGAGTACACATCTTTATCTGGTCCCTTCTCATTCTGCTTCTCTCGCCCACTTCCTGACAGCTTTTACCTGCAAATACTCTCAATAAATCATTGGCACAAAAATCCCTATCTCAGGCTCTGCATCTCAAGAACCCAACCTAAGACATTTGGAGTTGTTATCTACAATGTTCCAGGCACTATTTTTGAGATGTTATAGCCATTTGGAAATTTAATTTGGTCTTACCTTCACAACCAATTTGCATGACAATTAGCATCCCTGATTTACTTAAGCTCATATAGGCTAAATCATTTCCTTAATACATTCTCCATGATCAAGGTGGGGTCTGAACACCATCTGCCTAACTCCAGAATCTCTGTGTCTCATATTATTCTACATGAGCACAGGAGTTCATTCATATATTTCAGAAACATTTTTAATGACAAAAAGAAATAAAAGAGATTTTTGTGGCTAGTCCTCAGTTGAGCAGAATATGTAATTCGTCACAACTACCCAATCCCTAAAATTCAAGGTAATTAAGTAGTCTCTTTTTCCCAAACTGGCTTTCTCTTCACATTCTGATGAGAGTCTGATATAGGATTTCACATATTAGCAAGTCTTTTGTTACTTCGCACTGCCATCAGACTTTCAGTAAATTCTCAGGACTGTGGGGAAGCAGATATCTGTTGACCTATTCTGTTGACTGATGAAAACATCCAGACATTGAGTGGTATTCCCCCAAGACACATGGCGCATCTTCATCAGACACAAGCATTTCAAATTCCTTACCCATGCCTCTGACTTTCGAATTGTTATCTTGTAATCTTGAAATCCACAGCTTTCACCATTACTGAGAGCAATGAGCCACTAGTAGAAACCTGTTGTGACTCTTTTCTCTCTAGCTGTGTCTGATTCTACTAGACAAGAATGGGGCAAACTTATGTGTATAGAAAGAACAATCATCTTGCCAGGGTAGCATTTGTGTCCACATAGACCAGTTTAAAATGGAATCTGGGGTAGATAATAATAACTAGAATTAAAATCTACGAAGTATTTAAAATTAAAAGAAATAGACAATATGGACATTTCTTTTTTCCTTGGGATACTTGGACTGCTTTGCTTTCCATGGTCCATCTCTTTTGGAGATGTATTTTCATAAGGGAAATTTTGAACTGCTAAATACTTTTTAAATTTTTTCCTGGTCTGAGTAAGCAGGAATAAATAATAGGTAGATGTATTACAGATGAAATGTAGGTTAGAATGATAAAACGTAAATATAATGCCCATATAATGGGAAATTATATTGAAATTGTGACTCATAGATGCTGCTGGTTCTTTCAATGGAATTAATCAAAAGAAATATTTGTTAGCTTATGAATTTCTGCATTCTTTCTATCACTGGCATTTTTCATTCCTATCAAAACAATGCTCTGGATTTTCAGGCCCTACCTAGATTTGTATTTGGCAACAAGAGACTTTGTATCAAAGAAGAAAATATAAAAAAGAGATTCCAAATACATCTCTAATATAAAAAAGGAGAATTGCTATGGGATTCCCCAGTATATAAAAAAGCAAAATTTATAACTACATCCTACAAATGGGTATGGTTTTTTCCCTTATTTTGAAGAATTCCATGCTCTAAAACTGACTCTCCCAAAACAAAAATTCTCATACCCACATTTTCACTGTAATAATGAACAGTTAGATATCAATATCTTGAAAAATGATTATAATGTGAAACCCAAAGGTAGCATCATAGAATGATCTGGCCAGTGCCCTGGGCTTGAGGGCCTGGATTCCAGAACAATACAAGCCACCTTTGTAATATCAGACATTAGAATTATTCTTTCTTGGCTTCAGTTTCCTCAAAATTGTATAGTAAGAGAATAGAATGAGATAATCCCTAGGGTTTCTTCCAACTCTATATTTACATGAATTCACATTTACGAAACTGGCTTAAGTTCTTTGGAGAAAGATCTCAGAGCTTCCATAATGATTTTTCCAAATTAAATAAATTATATTTCTCAGAGCATTTCATTCTAGGATATGTTGATATGATAAAACATAGTTCATGTTGAGACTCATATGAAATATACTGGTGTTATTATTGAAAGTATGTTGAGGCCAGATATATGATCAAAGAAAAGAAGATGGACATTGTGAAATGAAATTATACAAGAGAAAAGAACCTAGGTAGTGACTCTGGAGCAGTACCCAAGAACTCAAAAGGTTGGACCAACAACATGAATCTAAACAAGAAGTCAGGTCCAAGCAAATCAGCCAGTGTAGGAAGGGTGGAGCAAACATCGTAGGTCCAAGCAAACCGAGTCCAGAGAATAGATAATAGCACTGAATAACAGAAAACATCAAGGAGATATCATGTTTTGGGGCATAGTTTATTTCCTCTCTATACTGTTTATATTTCCCTCTTCTTGTGGGTAGGTGTGCCCATAGTGCTCATTTTAGTCAGAATGAGTGGTAAGTACTATCGATGAAGTAAGATACTGCCTCAAGTAGGAGACCAGGCAAAGATTTTGGAGTATTTTGCTTTCCATCAAAGAGCACTGGAAGATTCAGATGGTTTAGAAATACTGCAGGCAGGAGATAAGATAAGAAAGAAGAAAGCAGTATGTCCTTGTCTTTCTTCATCACTTATTTTTGTCCTTGTCCTGCAAGGAGGGAAAACAAGCCACTCCCTACTTCCTTTATTCTCTTATACCAAGCTGAGTCAGTGTAGCCAGCACAGGGAACATGATCTGGGTGCTGAAGGCATGGCCACCATCCTCACCCTTAAGGAGGACTCCAAACAACAGCTGGCACACCTTCTCCTCTCTCATAGCAACCCCTCGTAGGCTCTCCACAAGAAGACAACATAGAAGGCCACTCTGTATAAGGACTCTCTATTATCCATTTCCATTTGGTGCTGTGTGAAGATGCTCTGACGCATTCCTCATTCAAAAAGAAAGGTTTAAGAGAGTGGTTGTTATAGAAACACATGGCAATATAGAAGGTACTGTGGACACAATAGACTTTGCTTCCCAAAGGAGAATTCTTCTTATGTTCAATCTACTAGCTGGAGAGGGATGTTCTGATTTATATTTTCAATAAATTTTCTTGTTACCCTAAAGAGAATATACTTTGGAGAGGCAATAGTAGAAGCAGAGAAGCTAGTTAGGATGCTTTTTAGGAATCCAGGTAAGAGAGGGTAGTGACTTGGAATTCTAACACTCACCTAGGTCTGTTTTCCTCACCTTCCAGGCACATCAAAGAATTATACTTCTTTGTTCCTATTGCAGTTGGCTGGTGTCAGGTGATTAGTTCTGGTCAATGGGTTGGGGACAGAAATGATGTGTATCTCTTCCACGCTAGAGCGCCTGATTGCCAGGTGAGATCTTCCTGTGCTCTCTTACCCCTGCAACTGTGATGGGGACATTCCAGATTGTGGAGCTTTTGCAATGACGGGGCTAGAGTGAGGAAGAAGTGGAGCAGAACTCTCTGCTGATATGCCGTGGACACACAGCCAGTTATGGGGATTGTTTATTACTGCACAATAACCTAGCATATCCTAACACATGCAGGTACTAACTATGGAAATGGTAAAAAGTAATCACAGTTAAGATACAGTTCAGAGGTGTAATTGATGGGACTTCCTGACAGACTGGAAATAAATGGCAAAAGAGAGAAGAATCCAGGGTGACCACAACATGACAATGAACCCAATGATTAGCAATGGCCTGCATTGCTAATCAATTGTAGCTCTTATTCCCACTGAACTCAACAGAGTCTCACAATCCTCATTAACACAATGCTTTGAAATGTACTAGAGTAAGAAGGCGAGATGAACGGCATGACCTGCCGTACCTGGGATTGTGTGTTCTCTTGTAGACTCTAGCTCTAACAGTCTTTGACTCTACAAGGGGCCCTAACAGGAACAGGTGGATGGAGCTTTTTTTAAATCATTGAACTAGTGGTTTGGAATGAAGTGAATACAACCAAATTCATTTCAACCTCCCCAAAGGTAAAACTGAAGACATTTCTATGTCATCACTAACTACAGAGAAATTCAGAAAATAACAAAAGCATTAGAAGAAATCTATCTCAATAAATATTTTATGAAAACTAGAAATCAGAAAGAAAGAATTATTGTTGGGGAATAGCTGTTGGTAGTTTTAGTGCTCAAAATACTTTAACCTAAAACTAGTATTTGATTGGACTAGATTTTAAAGGACATGTCAAAAGCCCTTTGTTGAAAAATTTTTACTTTCTAGCAATGTTATCACTCTGACACTAATTGTGTGCCTTTGGACAAGCCACTCTAACCTCTCTGAGTCCTGTCTTAGTCATTTATAAATCAGAAGTAATTATGAGGGTTGTTTTAAGAATTAAATAAATTATAAAACTTATGGTATGCTACACAGTGCTAGTCTAATATGCAGAATTCTTGATATTTTTAAAGAGTGAACTACAGGGCTTACTCTTATTTTTTAGCCCATGTATCATCCTGATGAGGCTACGGAGGAAGCATGAGAGGTCTAAATCACTGTAAATTTGAATCATGACACAACGGCATTTTCAATGTATCACTGGCCCTCTGATCCTACATATCAACTCCTGAGGGAGAAAATTAAATCGCTATTCACTGTGAGCATTATTAGAACTAATGAAATCAGCAGAGCATGCTGTCATTAATTCAAGTATTTGTTAAGAAGTTTATGGTAATCACATAGACTAATCTTAGCTGCATTCCTCCCACCCCAAACAAACCCAACCTCTAAGAAGCTGATAGAAAAAAATGTATCTGAACCTAGCTCCCAACTCACTCCAACATCAATTTCTCAATTCCCTAGATTTTAACAATAAAATAAGAACATGACAGCTGAGCACCAAACATACAAAGGTATTGAAGGAGGTAGGGAAGTCCACCAAAAAGAATCTCTAGGCCGGGCGTGGTGGCTCACGCCTGTAATCCTAGCACTCTGGGAGGCCGAGGCGGGTGGATAGCTCAAGGTCGGCAGTTCGAGACCAGCCTGAGCAAGAGCGAGGCCCCGTCTCTACTATAAATAGAAATAAATTAATTGGCCAACTAAGAGTATGTATATAAAAAAATTAGCCGGGCATGGTGGCACATGCCTGTAGTCCCAGCTACTCGGGAGGCTGAGGCAGAAGGATCGCTTTAGCCCAGGAGTTTGAGGTTGCTGTGAGCTAGGCTGATGCCATGGCACTCTACAGCCCGGGCAACAGAAGTGAGACTCTGTCTCAAAAAAAAAAGAATCTCTAAGTGACCTTTTAGTTTAAGGCTACAGCAAGTACATAGTAGCATTTTAGTCATAAGGTTAGACAGACGTGCTATAACTCTATTACAGGCCTGCCATGAAAAACAGAATAAACTAGTGTTGGCAATAATTTGAGAGTGTGATTAAATCCAGTAATGGGTGTGATACAATTTTAAAGAGTTTTTCTAATTAGGTTCTAAACAGATTCAGCAATATCTTGATTCTTTTCCTTTGAGATGTTCAGTAACTTAGATAACATGTATAATGTCTATTGTCTAAGTCATTAGTTTTAGTTAACAGTTAATTGAGCCCTAATTTTTTGATATCAAATTTCCTCTTTGCATCTTTATCCAACTCTACACAGCACAGAGTAATTTAAAAAGCAGAACAATTATACAGTAAATCTGGGAAAGCAAACCAACAGGGCACATCAGACTTTAGATCTGCCTGGAGTAGTCAGTTTAATTCAAAGTTCCCTATCGAGGGAAAAGATCAGAGGATGAGACTGGGACCCTGGGGAACACCCAAGCTTAAGGGACAGGAGAACGGTGAAGAATTCATGACTGGGACAGCAGAGAAAAGTTCGGACTGGTAGAAGACGAAGCAGGAAAGAAATCCAGAACGTTGAAAGTTTCTAGCACACAGCCCACAAGGACGAAGAAATGCAAAAGTGCAACTCATATAGGTGTGAAATAATACATCTTCCATTTAGCAATATGAAGAGCATTTGCAGCCTTTTAAAAAGCAGTTTCAATGGTGTGGGGTCATGGGAGTAAGGAGGAAAAGCTTGAGCTTAGATTGTGCTTCTTGATGAGAAGAGGAGTGAGTCGAAGGAAATCTAGGTAAAGAGAAGACAGCTTTAAGCTGAAAGAAACTAGAGGGCATTATAGACTGAGGGGAAAGAATTGCAGGAAAGCATCACAGATTAAATACATGGAGAAGATAGAGAGAGAAGTCCGGGATTCTGTGGAAGCATGAAGGGGTGGGGAGAACGGTCTTGAATAGAGTGGTTCTCTGACTAACTCTGACCATACTCCACTGAAAAAAATACATCTTACTGAAGACCCAGGAGACACACAAAGATATACACATAATCATATATGTAAAACAAAGTTTATCAGACACCGTTTCTACATATTACGTACCCTGAAATTTTCTTTCCCATTCTCTTTTATGTCACTAAAGAATGCTAGTCACGACTCACTAAATCGATTCCATGCCCCACTAACTGATCGAGGCTTACATTTTTAAAGAACACAGAAATGAGAGAAAGACTCTTCAATCTCTGAAACAGGACAGAAGAAAATACAGTTGGGTAGAGATGAGGCTTAATATACAGTCATCAGGAGGAAGCTGAGGCCTTTCAGTCCTCATAGCCTCATATTTCCTGGAGTAGGAGTTGAGGTCATGTATTGAATACTGGTGGAATGGAGTCAGGGCTAGAGATAAAATGAGAATAGTGAAGTCTGGAGAAGTGTCTGAGAACAGAAGAGGACACTGAGCAAAGGTGAGGAAAAGGCTGCCTGGCTGCGCTGAGAACCCATGGAAGCCAGAAACCAAACATTTATTACAGCACCAGCCTGGATGGCTCTGCAAATCAGACTCCCAGTTCCAGCAGGTTTGTCAGTCTTGTTTGCTCCCCTTACACCAGGGAATCTAGTAAATTCTCAACAAATAGTTGCTGAATGAATGTTGAATACAAGATAGTCCATCCCTATGAACTGGTTTACTGCCTGAATTGAAAATGTCCCACTGATCATTTCAATTCCTCTCTCTCTTGTGCAAGAAAGACACAGGGCACCTTCCTTAGATCCTTCTCCCCTGCCCCCACCCCATGAAGGCTTTCCTTTGGAGTTTGAACTCACGGCACTTGGCACCCTCTAGGTGCAAGTTGTTTATTGATCGGCATCTAGTGTGTGATATATTGTACAAGTATGGCATGTAACCATCCTTTGTGTTTATACTGTTTGTCCAGCAGAACAATACTGTGCAATGAAACTGTGATTGTTTGAAACAATCTGGCTCCATTCATTCATTCAACAAATATTTATTGAGCACTGACTATGTGCCAGGCACTATTCTAGGTGTGGAGATAGAATGTGAACAAGAACGACGTGGTCCCTGCACTCATGTTGCCAACATTCCCTTTTGGGGAGGAGGAGAGATGACTTTGTTTTGTTTTGTTTTGTTTCTTGGTTGGGGGTGAAGGGGGACAATAAACATGTGGGAAGACAGAAAAGCATGTGTGAGCTTAAGGATGGGTACACCATGGAGCATGGTGCTGGCATGTTCCAGGAACTGAGAAAGAGCCAATGTGGCTACAGCCCAGTGATGGAAACGACAGGGTCCAGATTGTGCAGGGCCTTGTGTCACATTAAAGATATTCATTTCTCTTCTAAGAGCAAAGGGAAACCATTTAGACAGGAGAATGGTGAGCAGATTGCCATTCCTGGATGTACCTCGGAGTCTGAATACTTAGCCAATTGTTTATCCTACTGAGGCATCTCTCAGCTGGCAGATTAGCCAAAGATCTGGTTTCTGTTTTGCTTTGTTTGCTCTTGCCCCAAATGCAAGTATCACTGAGCGGGGTGTGCATTCTGAGCCACTTCCCTTCCACCCTCACAATTCACTTAAATTGTTTGGGGCCTTTTCTGCTTCTTACCCACTCCAAATTTCAGGCCAAATGGTAACAGGAATCTTTGGGAGAAATTCACACTACTAAGAGCCTGGGGTTGACAGGGCAGATACCACTGAGGGCTCAGAACAGTTTTAGAAGAGAGCTTAAATTTCAATATCAGAACAAAAAACAGTATGGAAACATTTCTCTTTGTTGGAGTGGACGATTTTGCCTCCACTGCACCCCACTCTGCCGACTCAATTCTAAACTGGAAATCTTGAAACTGCTAACTCCATTTTGCCTTCTCAGTTTCCTTCTCAACTTCTTGTTGCCTGGGAGCCTTAGAATCCACATGAACACTTCCTCTCCCTCCCTTCGCTGGGCCCCAGAGGTGGCTGCAGATTTAGGCTGGTAGGTAGAGCCAACTCCATGAAGTGCACCAGGCTGGGTGTGGCAGGAGAATCACAAGCTCCTTATGTCATGCCTGTGTCTGGTAACTTGGCTTGTGTCCAGTAAGTGCAAATACCCAGGCTCGATGATTAACTAGAATGACAGCAGAGGCCTGCTGAAGGTGGGTGCCCAGGGTTCAAGCAAGGCTGCATCTCAGGGAGGCCTGATGCCTCGCTCTCCTGGCCAGGGATGTGGAGCTGATGCACTATGTAAGTTTTATTAAAAATATCTGCCCCTTGCAAAGGAGACCATAAAGTCGGTCAGAAGTCACTACCCCCACCTGACTGTGGGGGAGGGAAGCTGTTGTCACCTTAGAAGAAAAAGTAGGGGCTGTTAGTTTTGTAATTATCTCCACTCCATTTGCTGCTCTTTCACTCCTACCCCCCATGCATTCTGAGACTCCCCCTCCCATCCCACTAACTCAGCCTCGATTCTGGGAAGTTTCACATTTTCCCTCAGCTCCTTGTACCTATCAAATAAAATCTTCCTGCATTTTTTAAAGAATTTCTATGACTGAAATAAAATGCAATTAACTCATCAAATAACTTGGCTTTGAGACCAAGCTCTGTGTTTTGCCACTCAAGCAATCTAACTTCACAGAACCTTATTTTCTCAATTATATAATAGTGGGAATAATAGAAGCCACCTCATTGGGATTGTTGTGAAAATTAAATTAATGAGATAATGCACAGTGTCTGGCACCTAGCATGTGTTCAATAAAAGTTAACTGTTATTACTGTCCTCCACTAATCTAGACAGGAGGAAATCATTTGGAGGTTGACCTTGACATATAGAACTCTTAGACACTTGAAGAGGATCCAAAGTTTGTCTACTGCAGCTCAGATCTGTGTACTCTCTGGTGAAGTGGAATTTAGGCAGTATTTTGTTCCATCCTTGGCTCTAACTGCCAAGGTTAGGGATACAGATGGGGCTGAATGTCACCTGCTAGACACAGCTCTGTGTTATACAGATGTTCTCCAGAACTGTGTGCTCTTCCAAACAAATGGATTCATGTAATAGAAGTGCCAATATTTTTTATTTAGAGTCAAAATAGAGACAGGCTAGTCTCAAGCCAACAAACCCAAGGGTTCCAAAGTCCTAATTTCCTAGAATGTGGTGAAATCCTCCCAGACAACGCTGGTGGGTGGGTTTGGAAACAACACAATAATCAATCCCATGCTTCATCTCTTGTCTGTAGCTACCCCCACACCCGAGTCCTCTCCTTTCTCGAGGCAGGCCGTCTTCTCACTGGGCCTCCTGGATGCTCGTTTCAACAGCACGACATTTCAGTGACTCATAGCTAATTTGCTGAACCTTGGATGGGGTTCTCAGCTCCGCACAAAGTGTTCTGGAAACTTAGTTACGGTCCTTAAGTTCCCTTCAAGTGTTCTATTCGTTCGTAAAATTGTACTTCTCCTTGTCTCCAAACATACCTGATTCTTTCCTCCTTCTAGACCTTTGCTCATGATGGTTCCTTCCAGGAATACCATCTCCATTCTCCTCCCTCCCTCCCTACCCCCTTTATGTCTACTTAGCAATATTCTCCCTGTCTATTTAAGCACAATTCAAATACTACTCCAAGGATGCAGGTTTTTTTCTTGCCTTCCCATATTCTTCTTCCTCCTCCAAAGTCTCACCTTAGAGTCCTTATCTTATCTGAAGTGTTACTTGGAGTATCATTTTATATTAAGTCATTAAATATGAAATGTCTGATTTCAAATCAAAAGTTTAGTTTATTATATCTCAGACGAAAAGCAATACAATTAATCCAAGTATGCACCTAAACTATGAACACAGCTTTACCATCTTAATGGTAGCCTGTTTATGCCAGCAGCATGGAAGCCTGGAGAGCGAGTGGCAATGAAATTGCCAAAGGCGTTTTCCACAGCTTGTTGAGAGTTGAATATTTTTCCTTCCAAGAAGTGGTCCAGGCCGGGCGCTGTGGCTCACACCTGTAATCCTAGCTCTCCGGGAGGCCGAGGCGGGCGGATTGCTCAAGGTCAGGAGTTCGAAACCACCCTGAGCAAGAGCGAGACCCCGTCTCTACTATAAATAGAAATAAATTAATTGGCCAACTAAGAGTATGTATATAAAAAAATTAGCCGGGCATAGTGGCACATGCCTGTAGTCCCAGCTACTTGGGAGGCTGAGGCAGAAGGATTGCTTGAGCCCAGGAGTTTGAGGTTGCTGTGAGCTAGGCTGACGCCATGGCACTCACTCTAGCTTGGACAACAGAGTGAGACTCTGTCTCAAAAAAAAAAAAAAAAAAAAAGAAAGATGAATAAAAACAAGTAATAATTATTTACCCAATTTTTGGTGAATTATTGTACGACAGTGGTTGTAGTGATGGTGGGTTAAATTAAGTGTTTGCAAAGCAAAAATTATAAGGTGCACCTTCTCCCACCAAGCAATTTAAAAGCAATCACAAATATGGTGAGCTTGCTGAGTGCACATCATTTATTGTCGTGCATTGGTATGATTATCAAATACTGTACGAATTTTTATCTTACAATCATTTGTATTCATTCATTTATTCATTGTCCAACCCCCTTTTTCCAGTTCAGGGTTGTGGGTGGTGGGAGCCTATTCTAGCAACTCAGGGCACAAGGCAAGGAGGACCAGCTCTGGCCAGGATACTACCCTATCACAGAGTGCATTTACATACACCCCTACACTCACTCCAACTGGGATTATTTAGACACTTCAATTCACCAAATGTGCACATCTTTGGGATGTGGGAGGAAACTGGAGTACCTAGAGAAAACCCATGCAATTGGCCAGGAATTGATTTTTTTTCTAATCTTATAACGAAATGATGTTGAACAAAACAATGTTATTCGAGGACCTGCTGTAACCTGACTTTTTATCTTTCATATTTGAGTCATTTGCACCAAATATGGTTCTTGGAGTATGATATGTATTTAGTACATGAGTAAATGAATGAATGAATCAGTCATTCTGGGAAATGTGGTCAACATTGGAACAGTGATGGAGTTGCAATCTTGAATCCAAATCCTGACTTCATTAGTCATTATTCACTTGATTATTTAGAGCATGCCCTTGGGCAAATTGTTTAAACTCTTTGAGCCTCAACTTTCTTTGAGTCTTCATTCCTTACTATGTAGTAGGTGCTCAAAAGTGGTATGTGCTATTATAATATACTATATTTGCATCTCAGAGGAGCATTTAACAGTCTTGTGATATCTTTATGTTCAAGATGGGAAATTCTGGAGTAGGTGGTATTACAATGAATTCATAAGTGGTTAAACCTATATTTTTAGAAATTTGAAAGGAGCTTCATATTTTAATAACTCAGTTGAGAATATTGATGGCATGCTGATCCTTGCTTGGAAGAATTTCTTTTTTCTAATTAGTGTCCTAAAAGTTCTTGATTAATTAGTAGACAAAATGATATTTTGGAAGGAATTGATGTAAATTATTCAGCTGGTTCCAAAAGTTCAATTATGTAAATTCGGAATTGGAAGTGGGAGAGGAAGGAAAGGGAAGGTAATGATTCAAAATTAGTTTGTGAGAAAGGACTTGGATTTTTAGTTAAACCGGGCTCAATATAAAGAAAGTGAGCTGTAACTGTCAAAAAAGCCTATGTGATATTAGACTGCATCAGTAGAAGAACAGTATCTAGAACAAAGGAAGGAATATCCTACTCCATCATGTAATGGTCATACTACCTAGGAAGGACTGTGGCCAATTCTGGACATCGCCTCTGAGAAGCATATTGATAGGAGAGTGACCTAGTATGCTAAAGGGACCTAAAACTGTACTGTAACCAGGAAATATATGAAAGGACCAAGAAACTATAATCTTGAAAAAGAAAGCCTGGGGTAAGGGAGATTTTAGATGTCTTTGGGCATTGGAAGAAGGCTTGCTTAGACTTGTTGTGAATAGCCATAGAGTCCAGAACTAGTACCAAAAAGCAGAAGTTTTATAAGGAACTACATTTCTAATTAAAACAGGGGAAAACTTTTACTAATCAGGATGGTAGAGTTCCTGCTTGTCATTGGGATCAGAGCGTACTTGCACTAAACAGGAATGTTAGTATATGGATATCTCACTAATACAAGGGAGGGGTCAGTAAAGGTTGAATAAATTGAGATTCTGTAAACCTAGGGGAAAGTTCTTAACATTGATTTTGTTCACAGCATACTTTCGTACACACAGCATAATTTCATAGAATTTTTGGTACTGCATTGAAAGAATTAAAAAGTAAACACTTTTTTAAAAAAAGTAGGTATCAAAAAGAAGAAATAGGCTGGGAGTGGTGGCTCACGCCTGTAATCCTAGCACTCTGGGAGGCCGAGGCAGGAGGATCCTTTGAGCTCAGGAGTTCGAGACCAGCCTGAGCAAGAGCAAGACCCCCATCTCCACTAAAAATAGAAAGAAATTACCTGGACAACTAAAAATATATAGGAAAAAAATTAGCAGGGCATGGTGACACACGCTTGTAGTCCCAGCTACTTGGGAGGCTGACGCAGTAGGATTGCGTGAGCCCAGGAGTTTGAGGTTGCTGTGAGCTAGGCTGATGCCATGGTACTCTAGCCCAGGCAACAGAGTGAGACTCTGTCTCCAAAAAAAAAAAAGGAGAAGAAATAAAATTGAATAGTTATCATCACATTCTTCATTTGACTTCCTTCCAAAATTGTTATGTTTATTGTTTCTCTCATGTTTTCTTAAATATTCATCAGGATAAGTTTTCCTTAGTTACACATTCTACTAGGCCTCTTACCTCATTTGGAGCAAGGTTTATACTGTTGTGTGACCACTCAGGTAAACGTACAGTCTGAAAGATACAGTTGTTAACAAAATGTAGTCTCAGTTGTAGCAGAATTAAATTTTACACAATGGCCATAATTTGGAGGTCCACCTGTGAAGAATTTGCAGTGTGCCAAAGTGCCACAGCATACCATGTGAGAATCACTGGGTAGTAATGATTTCTGGGATAAAGAATTGAGGAGAATGGGAAATACAATAAGAGATCAGAAAAAGATTCTAGAGAGATGTATCTGTTTTGTATTTTTCCTTAACACTGCTTTCTCCAAATTTGGAAGCAAACTGCTATAACCCAGAGAACTCCTTTTCTTTTAGAATTACAGGGACCGTAACTATCCTTTTTCTTCAGCCTTACTTCCCTCTTCCAATTCATCCTTCTAAATAGAATCTTCTGTGCTTCCCTAGGGAGATTCCTTTTGTGTTGAATTTTAAGAAGATTATAACTAGTGTAAATTATTAATATGTACATGGCACACACAAAACCTTATTGATCGGCCAGGTTTCTAAGCACATGATTAATGACTTAAAAGTGTAAAATAACTATTGTAGTATTTGCCATATATGTATGTATAGTTGTTTTCCCCAAATACTTATGCCTATCCAGAGGATATACATTGATGAATTAAGGTATTAGGGAGAGTGGGGAGAAAGAAGTAAATAGAAATTTTTACATGTAAATAAAAATAGAAGTATTTTAAAAATAAGTTTTTTGTTAGCTCTGATTGCCTGCCTGCCTTCTGGAATTGTGAAAGGCTAATAGTGAATTTGCCTGTTGCAAAAGAATAATTTCTATTTCATTTGATGTATTCCCTCATTGAAAACATCAGTTTGCAGCATCCAGGAGGACTTCTTATTTCAGTTATTATCTGAGTTTAAAATTTGTTTTTATGTATGTTATATTTATTTCTACTTTATATACATGCATAATTTTAGGGTTTTTTTTAAGCGTATAGAACACTGCTTTTGCTTAAACACTTTATATATAAGGTGCTTTTTGTACTTATAAAAATTATTTTGAAAATTGTTTTTGATATGGACAGGATGCCAGTCTAGGCATTTGAACGCAGTACAGTGTTTTGACTTGCTTCTATAGTAAGCATTTTTGCTATATGCATGGACCTATGAAAGAATTCTGGTTTGTTTCAGAGCTGCATGTAGCAGGCATATGTGTGACATGTTTTTATTTCAACTATTGCTTCATGTTTTTTATTTTCAGCATACTGGAACAGGATGCCAAGAGAATGAACCCTAGTGTGAGCCCTGCGAATCAAAGGAGGCACCTTCTAGAGTTTTCTGCGAAAGAAGTGCAAGACACATCAGATGGTATCATCCAGAAAAACAGCTACAGGTTAGATGGCACGTTCCTGTTGGTCTGAGTGATTTATTGAAACCAAGACAGAGAATTATCTAGTATAACTTTACATCTGAATTGTTCATATACAGTTTTGACTAGTAGAGAAAATAAATTATTGAGGTCATTAATAAATTTTACTTTTAAGATTAATTCTAAGAATTAATTTACTTTGAAAGCTTTTCTAGGCCGGTGTGGTGGCTCATGCCTGTAATCCTAGCACTCTGGGAGGCCGAGGCGGGGGAATTGCTCGAGGTCAGGAGTTAGAAACCAGCCTGAGCAAGAGCGAGATCCCGTCTCTACTAAAAATAGAAAGAAATTAATTGGCCAACTAAAAAAAATATATAAAAAAAATTAGCCGTGCCTGGTGGTGCATGCCTGTAGTCCCAGCTACTCGGGAGGCTGAGGCAGAAGGATCGCTTGAGCCCAGGAGTTTGAGGTTGCTGTGAGCTAGGCTGACTCCAC
>CAUYRT010008331.1:0-13866 GCA_963574885.1 Lepilemur ruficaudatus | reverse complement strand
AGAGTACATACATAGTGCTCCAACTGTATCTACGTACAACCAACACTCCATTTTAAGTGTACAATTAAATGATTTTCAGTGAATTTACCGAGGTGTACAGTTAATCACATGAATCAGTTTTTGAGGAATTCCTTTCCCCCATTGAGACCCCTAATTCCGCTCCCCCACTACTTTTCAAGCATATCCCACCCCTCCACAGTGACCCCCCACGTCGCTCAGCCTTGGGTCTACCCCTCACCCCCCAATTCCCCAGTGTTCACTCCCACCCTTTGAGCACCATAGTGTTAACAAGACCCGAAGAATGGGTTCCATTAGTTTTTTTAAAGGCTCATTTGATTATTTCAAAAGGGTTGGGTTTTTTCCCACTGAGTATTTTTAGATGTCATGCAGCAGACATGAGTTTCAAAATCTCTAGCTTTCCATATTGCCAGAAAAAATATGTTTCTCCTGTATGTGTAATTTTGCATTGGGCAATTTTACCAATCTCATATATATACTTGAAATAATACATCAAGTTTATATTTCCAGCCCTAACTTCTCCCCTGAGATTTAGACTCATAGCCAATTGCTAATTGACATCTTTACTTGGAAGTTTATAGTATATTAAAAACAATGTGTTCCAATCAGATGACCTCATAGTTTCTCTATCAAATTTGTGCTTCCCCTGACTTTACTACATCAAAAATATCATGATGATCCACTCAATTGCCCAAAGCAAAAACTTAAATGTCAACCTTGATTCCTCTTTTTTCCTCTCTTCTTACATGCAATCCAAGAACAAGCCCTGTCATCCCTTTTGGTTTTTTGACATAGACCCTCAATCTGTCCACTTCCCTCCACCTCCTTTTCTGCCACCATTAGCCAAGCCACCATCATGTCTCATCTGGTCGCTGCTGTCACCTCCTGCTTCTACGCTCACCCCCTTAAAACCCAGGCTCCATGAAGCAGTTAAAGTGATCCTTGCAAAATATAAATCACACTGCATCACACTAACTTAAAATTCTCTACCTGTTTCCCCATAACTCTTGGGATAAAATCTGAACTTACTGTCACCCACAAGTCCTTGAATGTTCCACTTGTTGTCTGCCTCTCTGAGCTCATCATGTGCACACTCCTGTGCTCACTACACCATAGAGGGTGCTCTAGCTCTCTTTCTGTTTCTCAAATATGCTTAGGTCATTCCCATCTCAGGACCTTTATACTTGCTGTTCCCTCTGCAAGAATACACTTCCCTGAGCTCAAATATGATCTCCTCGAAAAGACCTCCTCTAACCACATTTAAATATTTCTCATTTGCTCCTCCAGATTCACTTTCCATCCTTCTCCATCCTACTCTGTCCCCAGAAAGCTGACCTCCATCGGATACATCAACCAGGACTCCTTGCTCTCGCTTTCCATCCGGTTTTGCCAATGGGAAGCAATGGCAGGAAATAGGAGGGCAGGAGGTAAGGAAGATCTGGGCATCTATTTCTCTGGCTTCCCCCATGCTGAGCTACCAAAGCTTCCAATAGGCCCTTCTATAGCTATAGGCCCCACGAGGTTCTACCAATGGCCCCTTTCTCTCATCCCTTCAGTTCTAGGTGTAATACTCACTCCTATTTTGAGGTTTGGAGTGTTTCACCATCCATCATTGGTTTCCCTTCATTGAACTCTCTTTCACCTTGAATGTGCTGTCCATTTCCTGCTGTATTAGTTTGCTAAGGCTGCCGTAACAAAAGTACCTCAAATTGGGTGGCTTAAACAACAACAACAACAACAAAAATGTATTGTTTCACAGTTCTGGAGGCTAGATGTCCAAGATCTAGGTGTCAGCAGGGTTGGTACCTTCTGAGAGCTGGGAGGGAGAATCTATTCCCTGCCTCTTTCTTAGCTTCCAGTGGTGTGCTGGCAGTCACTGGCATTTCTTAGTTTACAGAAGCATCAGCCTGTCTCTGCCTTCATTTTCACATGGCATTCTCCCTGTGTGCTGTCGGTGTCCGCATTTCTCCTCTTTATAAGGACAACAGTCATATTGGATTACGGTCCACCCTAATGACCTCATCCTCACTAATTATGACAGCAATGACTCCACTGCCAAATAGAGATAGTCAGGGGATTAGGACTTCATATGAATGGGGGTGCAGGGACACAATTCAACCCATACCTGCTGAGACTCTGATGATTATTTCCTATCCATTTTCACTCTCTAACACATTTCCTTGTTCCATTTGCTTATAGCACTTACTCTTACTTGGCATTATTTATTTGTTTATGTGTATATATATTTATTTTCTGATTTTCTTTTCCTCCCAATAGAATCTAAACATCATGAGGGTAAGTCATTGTTTATCTTGGTTTTTGCTGTAGATATGTAGTACCTGACACACAGTAGTAGATCAACAATTATTTACTGAATAAATGAGCAAATGACTATATTTGAAATTTGCCTTACAATTTTAAACTTCTGTAGAATCTAGTTAGTACTGAATATAAATTGTACTGATCATATGCTACTGTAACATTTCTGCCATCCATCCTGGAAGTTCGGACTGTCTACTTTATGTATATTTTAGAAGCAACATTGTGAATAATGAGGACATTTGATTGTTTTTTGCCCCAGAGTTACCATTGACTCATGGTGTCATATTGAGGAAATCTTGCAATGTCTCTGAGCCTGAAGTTTTTCAAATGGGAATAAAAATAGTTTCTATCCCTAACATCAGAAGGCTTTTTAAAGGTAGTTATGAAGCCAAACATGCTTCGTAAAGTGTGAAGTGAGAGACAATCACAAGCTACCATCACCATTATAAGGATTATGGCTATTAGTGGGACACTATTTGAATCAGAATTTGTTCTTAAGGATGTTAAGAAGCATTGAAAGGAAAAAAATAGCCAACTGGTCAAATAAATTCAGGAAATATCAGGTCAAAACAAAATTTCTTTACCTCAGTAATTCTCAGAACTTTTAATATTCCAAAGTACATGTAAATTTTCCATTACAGAATATAATGTATAACTTTTTCCAAACTTACTTGCCCATGCAACATTTTTATTCAAAACGTCTGTAGGATTAGGGGTGAGAAATGATGAATTGGGGACTTCTGTCTAAGCTAGACAAGTCAAAGTCACCTGTATGATATGGTAGATTTTTACAGCAAAACTGGAAAGAGAAGAGAATTTGCTAGGTCTGGATGTAAGCAGGTTGTTGGCAATGTCTTCTACCTTCAAAGCAATATAATTCATTATTAACCACCAGCAGAGAATAGGATAACAGTGACTCCGTAAGTAAGTCACTCCTCTTGCAATAAGTATTACCATGCTTTTGAACTCTGCTCTTACCCTCCCAGGCATAAAATTAAAATTATATCCCTTCATGTTTTTCATCATCACAATATCTACCAGAAAACAGGGGAAAGCATCCAACCTGTGATTCATTGGTGGTACTCTGCAATGTGTGCCCCGCATGTCCACAGCAACGGGCACCAGTACATGTGACATGCAAATACACTCTTACTTGTGAATGAGAAATCAAGGATCATAGACTATAAAATGTCATTTCGTGCTACTAGGTGGTCTTACCCGAGCTGTGATTTTAGAATTTCTCATTCTGCTTATGAACCACTGGAGGAATAAAGTAGAGTTACCTCATTTATGAATCAATAGAACCACAGAATACTATAATCCAGTCCCCTCCTTGCAGAGATGAGGACATTGAAGCCCAGGATGATGGAGAGAGTTAAGATCACTAGATCACTTGCCACAGAGGTGACCATCCAAGGAGGCAGACAATTGTGTCCTGATTTGCCTGGAGAGAGCTCTCCCAAGGTGCTCCAGCCTATCCAATTTTAGAGACTCTGAATTCCTAGCTAGCTTGGATTCTAGGATTTTTGGGGGAAGGTTGCAACCTAGAGACCCACTGGAGTGCTAGGCGTAGAGAAGATTAGGACTAAGCTGTGCCCTCACACACAGACCATTAGGGTCACAATGTTGAAAACTTAATCCTTAGTGTTTCTCTCATCTACTTCCTATTTGCCATCCTTGCTCCTCATGCCCTGGTTCCAGCCTTTGACGTCTCTTGACTGAGCTAGTGCAACACTTCTCCCTGCATCCAGTCTCACCTTTGCCACCTCAGTGTTCATTCCTCTACCAGAATGATTTTCTTTAAAAAAAAAAAAAAAGTCTTGTGGACGTGGTGGCTCACACCTGTAATCCCAGCACTTTGGGAAGCCAAGGCAAGAAGAACACTTGATGCCAGGAGTTCGAGACCAGTCTGGGCAACACAGTGAGATTCCCCATCTCTACAAAAACTTAAAAATAAGCCAGGTGTGGTGCATGCCTATAGTCCCAGCTACTCAGGAGGCTGAGACAAAAGGATTGCTTGAGCCCAGAAATTCGGAGCTACAGCGAACTATGATCATGCCACTGCGATCCAGCCTGGGTGACAGAGTGAGACCCTGTCTCTAAATGCATGCGTACATACATAAATAGCAGGCAATCAATGCCTAATTTAAAAAATGAGATCAGCCTGTCTGGAACAAAGCAAAAACTGAGTAAATGTTAGTTGAATAAATAATGTCCCCCCCAAGTTTAACAGCATTCAGTAAATTTCTCATTTGTACGGAAGTGCTTGCAAGACTCTTCCACTGATTTATTCTAATGAAGAAGGGAATAAAAACATATATACTGCTGAAGGTACCTTCGGTAAAATGCACAAATCTAAGATGTGCAGTTCAGTAACATTTTACACGTGCATAGACACATGCATCCACCACCCAGATCAAATATAGGACATTTTTATCAGCCTAGGAAACTTCCCTGTGCCATTCTCAAGTCAGTACTCCTCACCAGAAATGACCACTATTCCATCTTTAATCATTATATATGAGTGTTGCCTGTTCTTGAACTTCATATGTTCAACTGACTCATGCAGTGTGTACTGCTATTGACTTGAGTATCATTATTTTGTATCCAGCCACCTTTCCTGGAGCATCTCAGAATGGAAATGCCCACCCTAAAACTCCAAGACACCAGTGACCACTTTCAGGGCCCAACATTCTATATTGATTGCTTTCACCAAAACCTGTTTGCTACTGATATCAGCTAGAATGTATCATAAAAACAAATTCTTACTAAAAGAAAAAAGATATAGATAATATATATCAAGAAAAATAGCCTCATGATTAATATCCAAGAGTTTATATTTGCATGAATGTATGTTCTTTGATTGACTGATCATATAATATCACCTTCATTCAAGAAAATAAATTCTTTTTTTTGAGACAGAGTCTCACTCTGTTGCCCAGGCTAGAGCTAGAGTGCTGTGGTGTCAGCCTAGCTCACAGCAACCTCAAACTTCTGGGCTCAAGTGATCCTTCTGCCTCAGCCTCCCGAGTAGATGGGATTACAGGCATGCACCACCATGCCCAGCTAATTTTTTTCTATATTTTTAGTTGGCCAATTTATTTCTTTCTATTTTTAGTAGAGACGGGGTCTCGCTCTTGCTCAGGCTGGTTTCAAACTCCTGACCTTGAGCGATCCATCCGCCTCGGCCCCCCAAAGTGCTAGGATTACAGGCGTGAGCCACCGCACCTGGCCTAAGAAAATAAATTCTTAATAGTGGCCCATTAGGGCCAAAGACAAATTTATAACAAAGATATTTAAACAAAAGGAAAACCTCAAGAAGGAATGGAGGAAAAGGTAGCATTAATTGAGGGCTTGTTATGGTCTAGACGCATTGCTAAGCACTAGAGATTTGATAATGAATATGGCACACTGTAGCTCTAAATTGGTATTAACTTTCTAGAAAACATGCCAATATGTATTAAAAGGTACATTAAAGGTTTATGTTTTTGTCCCAGAAATTCCATTTCTATGAATTTATCCTAAAGAAATTTTTAAACACAAATAAAAATATAATGAAAAATACCCAAACATGAGAAAATTGTTAAATAAATTACAGTAAGCCCACGTGGTTGAATATCACACAGCTTTAAAAATATATTCTTGAGGACTATTTAATGACAAAATAAATACTCAAACTATGAAGTTAAGTTTTAAAAAGAGCAGGCTACAAAGCTATAGCTACAGTGTGTATAGAGCAGTCTACAAAGCTATGGGTACAGGGTAATACAAATTATAAATTTGTATATGTATTTATATATATATACACACATATATGATTATGGTACTAATAGTATATATGTACCAATACACACACAAACTCATTCACATTTCTTCACACTGTGACTAAATGTGCATGTTTCAGAACACCCTTTTTCAATAACAGTACCTCTACTTTTTCATCTTTGCCAACTTGATAGGCAAAATATTTTAATTTAGACTTTTAGCTATTAATAAATATCATTTTGCAAATCTTTTATGCAATATCAATAAGGATATGGGGGGAGTACTCATACTCTGCTAGCAGATGGGAAAATTGACACTGCTGCTGTCAGCGGCAATTTGATGGTATCCATTAAAATGTTAAGTGAACAAAACCTGGGACAAGCAGTTGTACTTTTCAAGATCTGTCTTAGAGAAATAGCTTGCATATGTGCCCAAGGACATATACACATTGCAACATTGTCATGAAAAAAAAGAACCTATGTGCTTATCAGCCAGGGAATGGCTAGACTATGATGTAGCCATACCAGGAAATAGTATACAGCAATCAAAAATAATGAAAGAGTTTGAACGACTGACATAAAAAGATTTTCAACACATTTTTCAGTGAAATACAAGAGGAAAAACAATATGTAGAGCATTATATTATTTTGCAGAAATAAAAAAAAACAGTATTACACATACTCCCATGTTACAAGTACAATGAAAATGCACAGAATGAAAATAATACCCTTGAATAAACCATAGGAAATTATTTTTTTTAAAAATGATACCCAGGCTGGAAGTGGTGACTCAAGCTTGTAATTCTAGCACTTTTGAGGCTGAGGCAGGCGGATCACTTGAGGCCAGGAGTTTGAAGTTATAGTGAGCTATGATGACACCACTGCACTCTAGCCTGGGCAATAGAGTGAGACCATGCCTCAAAAAAAAGATACTCAACATATTGATAATGCTGCTATATTTGGAGAATAGACTGGATTTGGTGGGAATATGGTCAAAGGGGATTTTAACATATTTAATATTTTCATTTTTTTAAGAAAAAGGTATCAATTTGGAACTATATTTTAATTAGGAAATGAACATTATTTTTAAAAAATAAAATTGCTTTCTGAATTCACCATGTGTTCTAAGGATTATATGATATTTTTTAAAAAATCAACATCAAATACTTTATGTTAATATGATAGATAGTTTGCCCACATAGGCTATATATATCTGAACTAACTAATCTAGTTGATTTAACTGCTAACTTAGCTTTATTATGTTAATTTCATGAGCAAGAAAATTAAGTTCCATACAGATCAGAGTGTTCAAGTGAAAAATTTTCCTATTTACTTGGGTCATTTTTACTGTTTAAACCGTTTGGAATCTAGTGGATCAGGGTGTTGGTTTCAGTTATAACAGACTTCATCACATCAGAAATTTCGCTTGTTGTTATCCTTTTAAAGAAGTTCAGACTCAGGAACATTCCCATACTACCTTCATGAAGAAGATAGGTAGGTCATGAAAAACTGAAAATTTATATTTTACCTAAATCTGACAATTCCTTCCCCTTCGTTTTCATAAGTATCAACTATTGTTAACAATCATAATGCCAGGTACAGTGGCTCACGCCTGTAATCCTAGCACTCTGGGAGGCCGAGGAGGGTGGATTGCTTGAGGTCAGGAGCTCGAGACCAGCCTCAGCAAGAGTGAGACTCCGTCTCTACTAAAAATAGAAAAACATTAGCCTGGCAACTAAAAATAGAAACAAGAAATTAGCCAGCCATGGTGGCTCATGCCTGTAGTCCCAACTACTCGGGAGGCTGAGGGGGAGGATCGCTTGAGCCCAGGAGTTTGAGGTTGCTGTGAGCTAGGTTGAGGCCACAGCACTCTAGCCTGGGTGACCGAATGAGATGCTGTCTCAAACATAAAAAAAAAATCATAATGCTTTTCTTCATAAATATGATCTTTTGCAATGAAAGAACATGCTTCTTATTAGTTCATAAGAAACATAAATAGAAGCATCATCTATTTCACCTCATATTTTTGTATTAAACAATTAAAATTAGGGGAAAATATAAAGGGAAGAAGTGGTATTTGGTAATAAGAAGACACGTAAACTTAAAATGTTCTGAAACTAGGAGAAGTTTTATGGTGAACCTTTGATAAAGACAGATATCCTATTTTTGCTCCTTCACAAAATAAATTTATTTATATTGTCTTAATAGAATACATGAAACTTAACCAGTCATTTCTCTTTTAAAAATAACTAACATACATGTGTGCCCTTATTACCTCCCCAGGAAAGGCTTAATAGTGAGACATATCTTTCCTTCCCTCTTCTTTTTGGCTGGAACTCTAAGAATGAGAAGCATTGTCTTTGCTGGTGTTTTTATCTTATTCTTCATTTCATGTGGTAAGTCATTAAGAGCGCATAGTCAAAATGAGGCAAAATTACTTAAGAAATTGTAGAATTTCAATATGACTAAGTGGAAAGTGGCCTTAAATAAGGTAGAAGCCACCTTCTCTTGCTCCTTCCTCTAAACCTACTCTTGGGTTAACCATCTTCTGACTCTAAGAGACTCTGCCCTGTTAACCTCTGGGTGCTGATAACAAGGCCTGAGTAAGCACTCAGCACCAAGGGCTCACATTTATTGGGCACTTACTACATCCCAGATTCTTTTTTTATTTCAGAATATTTCAGCGGGGTACAAACGTTTTGGTTACATATTTGCCTTTGTACAGTTTGAGTCAAAGTTGTATGTGTGCCCCTCACCAAGGTAGCATTGTACCCATTAGGTGGTGAGTTTACCCATCCCCTCCTTCCCCCTCACACCTGCTTGGTCTCCGTTGAATTTTACTTCTACGTGTACACATGGGTGTTGATCAATCCCAGATTTCATTCTAAATATTTCATTTGTATTAATTCATTTAATCCTCATGACCTCTAAGTTAGGTGCTGTTATTTCCCATTTTATAGGTGAGGAAATTTAGCTGGCAAATGGTGGACCACATGTTGCTATTATGATCACTAAGCTAGAACTAAGCAAAGTAGGCCTAAAGTTCTTATAAATAAGGCAAAGTAAGCAGATTAATTAGAGCAAAAGAAGCATAGATAGGGGCCTCCCACCACTGCTCCTGTTATAAATGCTCTTTCCACCGACTCCAACATTCCTCCATTTACAGAAGGAAAATATAAGGAGATAACAGGGAGCTTTAGATGCCTTTTACAGAATTTTTTTTTTTTTTAATTTGGAAAGGAGAGCTTTATATCTCATAGAAGATTGCAGCCTGAAGAGTGGCCATTCTGACACGCTGGGAAGCAATAGCTTGCGGCTGAAGCCGAGAGCATGTACTTCCTTTTACGGAATTCTTAAGGCCCCTCAAACTAGGTAGGTGTTCATAAAGGTAATGTCTCCAAACAAGAACACGCAAGCACCTGCGTGGGAATTCTCCCTCTCGATGAGACGGTAAGATGGTAATGAACACAGCTGCTCCGCAGCGCCCCCTGACAGAGCAGAGTCTCTTAGAGTTAGAAGACGGAAGAGGAAAGAGCAAGAGAAGGTGGTTTCTACAGCAGCTCTTTACAAATGTAATGTACATTTGAGTCACCCGGGACCTTGTTGAAATTCATAGTCTGATTCAGTAGGTTTGAGGTGGGGCCTGAGATTCCGAGTTTCCAACAAGCTTCCAGATGATGTCGATGCTGTTAATCTAGAGACCACACTTCAGTAGGAGGAATCTACAAGGCATCTCAGAGATAAATAAAATTCTAATACAGATGGCCCTGGACTTATGATGGTTCAACTTATGATTTTTCGATTTTATGACCGTGTGAAAGCCATACACATTCAGTAAAAACCATACCTTAAGTACCCAAATAACCAGTCTTGTTTTTCACTTTTAGTATTAAATAAATGACACGAGGTATTCAACACTCTATTATAAATTAAGCTTTGTGTTAGATGATTTTTGCCCAACCGCAAACTAACGTAAAAGTGTTCTGAGCACGTTTAAGGTAGGCTAGGCTAAATTATGGTGTTCGGTAGGTATATTAAATGAATATTCGACTTAAGATATTTTCAATTCATGATAGGTTTATTTGGATGCAACCCCATCATCAGTTGAGGGGCATGCGTATTGAGCTGTGTAGACTTATGGTACCAAATATTGGGATTACGAATCCACATGCATAAAGTACTTAGCCACATAATACAAATGGGGGAAGCCAGCCAGCTATAAAACAAGAGAAAAGTCTCTTCTAAAGGAGGGTAGCCAGTACCCAGCTACAGATGTTTGCTGCCGTGGAGAAAGGAAATCCACCATTGCCAAATCTTCTGACTCTTTGGGAAAAGCCGGAAACTCAGGTTTGTAGGAGAACTGTCACAATTTTTAAAAGTTGACAACTAAGACAATTTGTGGAAACTCTATGCAAGTCTGGTCCACAGACCACCAGTTTGTGGCCTCTGTGGCCACACTACTCTCATTACTAAATACAGCACACAGTGGAGCTCTGGTTACCCCTTGCAAAGAGGGCAGGGAGAAACTCAAATTGCACAGCTTGGATCTCTGCTATGTTTGAAGTCCTTATACTTCTCTGCTATAACGAATGCAGAGGGGAGCATATGAGTAGGTGAAAAATCACAAGAAAATATCTTTCAGATAACATGAAAAATGATTCAGGGATTGCATTAATTTTGTTGGACACGCAGGGTAGATGTACAGGCAAAAGAAAAAAATTCAGCGTAAAGAGAAATTTTATTGTTGGTACTTACCTCTGTTTCTCAGAACTGCCCCTTAAGTTAGGGGAGGTTATTATGAAATATCACCATAATCATGATTTATAATCTATATTTACATAGCTATATGTATATGATTTATAATCTGCATTTAAATAATTTCTTTTATATATATACATACACTATATTGTATATTCCTCCATTAATAAATAAAGTCATAAATAGCACAGCATACTTCAGAATTAATTGTGTAAGGAAATTATTCATTTTACATCTAACCAGAAGTATTAAACTTAGTTGTCAAATTGGAATATTTCATGTAGCAGATATGTTAATAAAATCAACAGCAAATTTTCAGACCAGAGAGGCTGGAAGAAAGGAAATGGGATCTGAGAACGTATTTGTAAGTATTCAGGCAATTGAACAATTACAGTCAGCAAAAAGGCCTGGAAGTGAAGGTGCTATCTTCAGCCACAGTGAAGACTGTCAGGACCAAGTTTTCAGGAAGAAGAAGACTATGACATTGGGTGTGGGGGCCAAGGATTCAGGAAGTAGAAGGCTATGGACGTTGGTTGTGGAGTCAGGAGAGACCATCTGAGAGGGAGAGAAGGAAGCTGGAACAGATCTCACCCAAGAAAAGAGTCCAGGGGTCTTAGGCAAGGTGGATGGTAATCTGGTACCATGTCAGCTCTTCACCTGGGGGGAGTCTCTTGGCACCAAAGGTCTGAGTAATGTGATGAGTCCCTAAGAACAACTTGTGAGATTGAGTGATCATAAATCCAGGAGGAAAACTCACTCAGGGATGACCTGAAGAAACAGCAGGCCAATATTCCAGGCAGGCAGTTGACCCTGCTCCAGGAAGAGCCAAGATCTCCTTCAAGAAGAGGGTAATCAGGTGGTTTGGAATCTGCAAAATGTAGGCAGGTCTGGGGACAGAGTGTATTTGCTAAGCACAAGGTCTTGGATTCCAACAGACCTTTTTTACCTCCTGTCTCTACCACTTCTGCAAGCTAGTAAGGACTTATTTTTCTTTTATGCAAAATGTGAGCAACTGTAATACTTACCTGTAAGGTGTATTTGGAGAATAATTAAGCTAATGCACATAAATTGCTTAGCAGAGTCCTCGGCATAAGCTCTGTTCTTAAAAAAATACTTGTTGATTAATCATTGATTATGGATTGGAAGTCTTATCTGTCATGCTCAGTGAGAGAGCCAATTTGAAATTTCCTAAATGTCTTTAGATGAGGTTGAACCTGAAAAGAACAAAGGTTAATTAGCCTCATCAGCCAGACTAAAAATTTTCTATTAAAATTTGTCTCTTCCAACCCCCGAGATGGTAGAGGAGATACAAAATACATTGTCTAGTAAACTCTTCTTTGGTGTTCTCAGTGAATAGGAGTGACACGGCAGTGATCACCATACAGTGAAAGATGGAAACTGTAAACACTAAGACAAATTTTGGCTCAATTTCAGAAGAATCTTTTTTTTTTTTTTTTTTTTTGAGACAGATTCTCACTCTGTTGGCCTGGCTAGAGTGCCGTGGCATCAGCCTAGCTCACAGCAACCTCAAACTCCTGGGCTCAAGCGATCCTTCTGCCTCAGCCTTCCGAGTAGCTGGGACTACAGGCATGTGCCACCATGCCCGGCTAATTTTTTCTCTACATTTTTAGTTGGCCAATTAATTTCTTTCTATTTTAGTAGAGATGGGGTGTCACTCTTGCTCAGGCTGGATTCGTACTCCTGACCTTGAGCGATCCACCCGCCTCGGCCTCCCAGAGTGCTAGGATTACAGGCGTGAGCCATCACACCTGGCCAGAAGAATCTTTTAATAACCTGAGCTGTCTTTAATGATGATGAGTTCTCCATCACTGGCCACGGCTCCCTGCATGTGTTGTTATACAGGAAATCCCTGAATTGGTAGAACCAATGGCTCTCAAACATTGGTCCAGACATCTATGGCCAAATCATAGCCCCTCAGCTATTTCTGTATATCTAAAATACGGAGTCCCAGGCTCCGCCTCCCATAGATTCTAACTCCCGTATTTGGGGGCTCTGGGAATATGTGTTTGTTTTATTTAACCTGCTCAAATAAATGTGATGCACAGTAGAATTTGGAAAGAATTTAGGAAGAAGAAGGCTATTGACGTTGAGCATTGGAAGATTGTGTTGGAAGACATAATCTTCTAGATAATGTCTTCCAACCTTACCTAAGTTCAAGAATTCATGGGCTATTTCTGTATAACCAAAATGACGTGGGCTATTTCTGTATAACACATTTTTGAGCCAATGAAGTTGAGTATTGAAGATAACCAAAATGTAAGCATTAATCAAACAGTAAATATTCCTGAAGAACTCACTATATATAATATTCTACGTTAGGCATTGAAATGAAGACCCAATAGTGGATATGTGGCTGAAATTGAATATTCTGGTAAAATAACTTTGGTTTGATTTAATTACTTACTGAGAAACAAAATAAATATTAACCAACAGAATTGTTTAGACCACTTGGCCTCCTGATTACTGTCAGTTCGGGGTGCTTCTAATTTATGAATGTAGAATATGCTTTGAAATTTCCCTTACTAGATTCTCAAAATAAAAATAATTTTAATTTATGTGAGTTTTTAGATTTAATTTTTAAAATATTGCCTGCTTTTTAAAGTCAAAAATCACTGCTTTTAGCACCGCTTATATTATCCTGGATTAAGTTTAAGCCTATTATTCAAAGTGAGGTGACACAAGACTGGAAGAATGGGCCCCACATGTGCTCGCCATCAAATTGGTACTGACTGATTAACACTATGGGGCTCAAAGGGTGGTGGTGTTCACTAGGGATTCAAGGGGTGGGGGGTAGACCCACGTCTGAGGGATGGGGTGAGCACTGTGGAGGGGAGGGGCACGCTTGAAATGTAGCTGGGGAAGGGAATTAGGAGTCTCAATAGGGGGAAGGAAATCCTCTAAAACTGATTTATGTGATTAACTGTACATCTTGGTAAATTCACTAATAATCATTTAATTATACACTTAAAATGGAGTAAAGGCA
>CAUYRT010008330.1:0-14189 GCA_963574885.1 Lepilemur ruficaudatus | reverse complement strand
TAATTTCTTTCTTTCTATTTATAGTAGAGACGGGGTCTTACTCTTGCTCAGGCTGGTTTCGAACTCCTGACCTTGAGCAATCCGCCCGCCTCAGCCTCCCAGAGTGCTAGGATTACAGGCGTGAGCCACCACGCCCGGCTGATTACATCACTCTTGAGAAACTTAAGGCTAGGTTTTGAGATATCTTCCAGGCCCTGCATTCCAGTGGAGTGGGTGACCCACCCAGACCAGTTGCCCGTACTGAGGAACTGACTCAGCTGGTCTTGTGACCCCCACCTAAAAATTGGCTCTGCAAAGATGACAATTTCTACACCCCTATTGCTCTGCCTCAAACCCAACCAATCAGCAGACCCAACTGCCTAGCGCTTTGCCCACCAAACTATCTCTAAAAACCCTTTCTCCTAAATTCTTAGGTAGACAGATTTGAGAATTTCCTCCTGTCTCCTTGCCTGGTGCCTGCAATATTAAACTTTTTCTCTGCTGTAATCCCTGCTGTCTCAGTGTATTGGCTTCCTCTTGAGTAGCAGGCAATGAACCTGGTAAGGGTGTAATAAACTGAACCCTCGTGGCCAAGGGGACCTCAGAGAAACCTTAAAACTGAGTTTCCAGCCATGAAAAGATGGGAAGTCAGACACGCCTCATTATACTTCCTCCCTTGCTAACAGCCATCAGGCTTTTTTCTTTAAGTGCTAAACGGAAACCAATCTTGTGATCTACTCTTTCCTATTTGTGATTTTGGTACCACAATTAACCAGCATTCTTTCCTGGTAAGAGACCATCAACCACGGAGTGGTTTTAACCAGTCCACGAATTATGCACAGAAGAGGTTTTCGTGTCCTGGTTTCACCTTTGACATCAGAGGGCTGCCATTTTCTGCACATGGACCCCACAGAGGGGCATAAAGCTTGAGTGCATATGCACATGTTTCTCCTTCATGAATATTCATGATTCCTCCTATAGCTTCTTAAATATGTATATTTGGCTATCCTGTTCAGCATAAATTCCTATTCCCATTGTCCTGTCCCAGGGGCTCTGCTTCCTAGCCTGTCAGAATAGCCACGCACAGGTTGTAACCCTTTATGAGAAATAAAGCTCTCTTTTCCAAATTTATGAACCTTATCATTTTCTTCAGTTAACTATTATATCTAACATCTATAATATCTATCTATCCAGTCTGCCAAAGTATAGGCAGACTTAGTAAACTAAGTCAAAATTAGAAGCAAACACTCATTTTTCATATTATTAGCATAATCTATACACTAAAAGGTAACTCATGACTTAATTAGTATTCTAAGTGTAAATAGAATAGGAGTACTGTTGGCTGAAAAAAATTTGGTATAGAGGGATCAGTAGAAGAATTATCCAGAGGTAGGGGTGTTAGGAGAATAGAGGATATTACATGATTGGTGTAGAGAAAGCAAATAGATGTAGATGCCCAATGAGTGACAGGTGAGGGGCCTGCCACTCTGGAGAGCCAGGCTAGGTGGATGCTCACTTACTGCCTTTCTGGAAACCAGCAAGGTATAATTTTCTCTGTTAAACAGGAAAGGTTCTGAAATCTGACCCAGAAAAACCATACCTTTTCTCATGGGCTCAGCTTATACAGGCCCTGGCACCTGTGGTCAGACTTATTTTTTTATTTATTCTTGAAAGAGACAACTTTCATTCAGTATATTTTATCTTGAACAAAAAGTCTTCCATTTATTATCCATTTTTGTTATTCCTATTCTATAATTTAAAATAGCATTTGACGGTACTAAAATATACTAGAGTATCTCTTATTCTATTTCTCATGTTCTATCTAGTTTTTTTCCCTTTCCATATTCATAGCATATGATCAATTACTTTAAAAAAATGATTTGCCTTTGCTTGCATTATTGCTTTCCTTAACAGCTTATAATTTATTTACTCATGAGAGAATGAACTACAAATCTGTTTTCAGATCCAATTGCAAACCCTGAACACTCCAACAAAGTATCTGAAGTAAGAATTGTTGTTTTGTTCTTAGCAAATCCCAGGTTTGAACATGGTGAAATGCTTTTCCTCAAACAGAAAATGGTGGGCAGTTCTGTACACAAAACCAGAAATGAACCATATCAGCGGAAATTCTAACCAGTCAAATCCAGAGGAATCCTAAGCGCTTCTAAAGGAAAAGGCTACTATATTTTTCTTTTTCCAAAATTTATTCTTCTTATGGTGATTACCACGTATGCATGGATGTAGCTAAAACGATCACTGTGGGATCAACAGTCCTTTCCTCATTTGAGATCAGGAGTTCAAGACCAGCCTGAGCAAGAGGGAGACACTGTCTCTACTATAAATAGAAAGAAATTAATTGGCCAACTAAAGATATATATACAAAAAATTAGCCGGGCATAGTGGCGCATGCCTGTAGTCCCACTACTTGGGAGGCTGAGGCAGAAGGATTGCTTGAGCCCAGGAGTGTGAGGTTGCTGTGAGCTAGGCTGATGCCACGGCACTCTAGGCCGGGCAAGAGAGTGAGATCTGTTTCAAAAAAAAAAAAAATATTTCTTTTCCTCATTGTCTATCAGTTCTTTTGTTTGCCTCTGGCTTAAGTACATAAACAGCAGGTGTGTTCACCACTAAATACATCTTACATGCTTG
The DNA here is from genome assembly GCA_963574885.1 of Lepilemur ruficaudatus. Taxonomy (NCBI): domain Eukaryota; kingdom Metazoa; phylum Chordata; class Mammalia; order Primates; family Lepilemuridae; genus Lepilemur; species Lepilemur ruficaudatus. Next base: position 11,564 of record CAUYRT010008330.1, on the reverse strand, counting down.
CAAATTCCTAAAACACAATGGAATAAAAAATAGCAAGAAGAATCCTAGGTGTTTGTTGCTATCTAAGCTAAATCACTTGCATCCACACAGATAAGGACAGAAAGGATTCTGATTGCTCAAACTGTGGACCATGACACAACCCAGAATTTACCTGTCACTGAATGTAGTACCTTCTTCTTCCTTATATTGTGTTTCTATAATAATGTCATAATCTTAAAATAATACTTTCTATCTTTTAATAACCACTTTCTAATTTTCATGTGGATGTGCTACATGCATAGCATATACCATCATTCATTTCCATAATGAGATTACGTTTTTCTTTCAGAGCAAAACACATACACACACATAACAAAAAACCAAATTCAAAACCAGAGGTCAGAACATCTTCCATACAAAGTTCCTCTTATTATGTAACATGGCAATATTTTGAAAAGAATTAAGATGCTTTTTTATTTTGCCTTTCTGAATGCATAACCTATCTAGCCCAAGGCAACCATCTGCTTGAGAAGAGATTACAATTTATTAGAAAAGGTATGCAAAAAGAATGAAGGGATATTTGGCTTTTGATATGTAAAACACTATGGAGCATACTAATCAGCTTTGCTGTCATAACAAATAATCCCAAATCTCAGTGGTTTACAACAAAATTTTATTTCTCACTCACTTTACAGTTTGGATGTAGGTCAGTGGCAGCATGGCTGCTATTTCACGTCTTTGCATTCTGTGACCCAGGCAGAATAAGCAGCCCTTTGGTCATGCACCAAAGGGCATGACCATGGCAGAAGAAATAGAGCAAGAAGGCTGGTAGAAACCTGTGCTCACTCTCAAAACTTCTGCTCAGATGTGGTCTATATCATATCTGTTCACATGCCATTGGCCATAGAAATTCACACACTTAAGCCCAATATCAATGGGGCAAGGATGTGCATTCTTCTCATAGTAGGTGCTGCATGTCACATGGCAAAAGGAAGGGAGAATGAACAACTGTCAACAACAATATAATCTATGATACGGAGGAAGTCAGTAGCTTGCAAGCCAAGTTGTTATCTTAAAGACTTTCTCAAAATGCTTTATTCTCTCCCTTTTCCAAGTCAACCAACAAACAAGCCCATACAAAAGTGAGTACAGATACTCCATCCAACTATGACAGCCATGCTAGGTCTATGGCAGGAGGACAACATAATGTAGGAAAAAGTCCAGCCCTTCCAGACTCTGGGAGATGATGGAAGTGTAGCAAAGCAGCCCTGATTTCCTCAGCCTGGAGAGAAATCAGCGTGTTAAATAAGTGAGTACGAAACAAAGGGCTACGTGCCAGCTCTCTCTTCATGTTTGGGACTCTAGACAAGATCAACTCTCACGTGAGCCCCACCACCACCTGGGGCACAGAAACAGTGACTCTGTTGTAGCAGGGCTGGCAGAAAAGAGCCTGAGGTTCAGGTCTCCCAAGCCCCCATAGTTCCCATAAGGCACAGACACCGAGAGAATACCAGAGGTGAACCAGACAGCAGACGCATCAGACGCTCAGGAGTGTGGAATCAAGAAGTCAAGGTGAGGGCCAGGTGGCCTGAATGCCACTGAGTTCTGAGCAAGCAGCCTACAGCCACATATCTCAGCCATAAATGCCAGGAGAAAAAGCATCACTAAAGTGGATGAAGGACACTGCCCCTGAGCCCAGAGACACCTTGGCTCATCATTTATGACACTACCCCTAGGGACTTTCTGAATTACTGGATCAGTTTAAGCTTTCAACCAGACTGGAGATTTAGGTACCCCTGCTGGTCAGTGGGTAGGAGCTTAGGATAAAGGCCAGTAAGATAAAAATAAAAAAATATGCATTTTCTCTGACACAGGCTCAAAGAAATAGACTGAACCACTTCTATTTTATTCACCAGCATATCCACAACCCTAACAGTGCCTGATATAAGGAGGTATTCAACAAAGACTCTCTGAATGAAGGAAGGAATGAGAGGCTGCAGTGAGAGGAATTTGATGAACTAGCTAAGCTATGTCGAAGTACAAGGCAGACTGAATTAAAAAGATAATGCCAGTTTCTTTTTGGCACCAATGAACACAGTCCTTACTTTACTCCTAAAATAAGCTTGTAACCTTTATGAAATGGCTCCTGCCACCATATTTAACTTATGTTTGGTTCACTGTTTCAAAACCCTTTGGATAACAACACTGCATCCTTTTGTCTCAGGAAAAAAAGAATAGCTATGCAGGATTTCAACCTTGCAGTCACAACAGGAAAGCAGTAAGAGTTATGGAACCAGAATGGGTGATGTCTGAACCAATAAACTAACTTTGGCATTTAGTAGCAACTTGATCTTAACCTGCCCCAGGATAACTTTAGCGTTAAAGCCTTTAAGTCTGCAGGCATTATAGTGGCTAAGATTACCAAACAGAACATCGCAGGAAACAGGAAAAAGAAAACATGGTAACTAAAATTCCAGGTTATACAGGATTGAAGTAGAGACATATGTTGACTGAATCACTGTATCTTCCTCAATAAATTTACTTCTAATGTACTCCCCAGCAGTCCATTAGAATCCCCTGTGCAGCTTTAAAATTGAACAGATGCCTGAAGATTCCAATTCAGTAGGTCTTGGGTGAGGCACGAGCAATGCTAATTTTTAAAAGCTCTGTAGGTGATTCTGGTGCATGGTCAGAACATTGTGCAAATGACAACACCCAAAGAACCAGATCAGTAAATACTGAAAGAATTAATGAATGAAAAGGGTCCTTGGATTATAAATTCTTTAAGAGAATGAATGGTGTCCTATTCACTTTTGTACTCTAGCCTCCAATGTTTCTTGTAATGAACAAGTATGTGAATGAACAAACCAAGAATACTCTGCCATGGTAGCCTGATGCTCTCAAGGAAACTTGAACACGGGAAACAAACCAAAAGTTGATAGCTGATGTTTGTTGTAAATCTGAACTTCCTTAATAGAATTCCTGGCATAAATTTAGACAGATTAAATGATAATGAATACGTATGATCACTACAATACTGATTTTTTTTTTTTTTGGAGTCTGTACAGAGTTTTATTCTGTCACCCCAGCAACAGTGCAGTGGCATTATCACAGCTCACATTAATCTCAAACTCCTCAGCTCAAGTGATCCTCTTGCCTCACCCACCAGAGTAGCTGGGACTACAGGCATGCACCACCACCCCCAGCTAATTTTTCTATACTTTGTAGAGACGGGGCCTCACCATGTTGTTCAGGCTGGTCTTGAACTCAAACGATCCTTCTGCCTTAGCCTCCCAAAGTGCTAGGCATATAAAGGCATGGGCCGCCACACCCGGCCTACAACACTGATTTTTTTTTTTTTTTTTTTTTTTGAGACAGAGTCTCACTCTGTTACCCGGGCTAGAGTGCCGTGGCATCAACCTAGCTCACAGAAACCTCAAACCCCTGGGCTCAAGTGATCCTTCTGCCTCAGCCTCCAAAGTCGCTGGGACTACAGGCATGCGCCACCATGCCAGGCTAATTTTTTCTATATATTTTAGTTGGCCAATTAATTTCTTTCTATTTTTGGTAGAGATGGGGTCTCACTCTTGCTCAAGCTGGTTTCGAACTCCTGACCTCGAGCAATCTGCCCGCCTCGGCCTCCCAGAGTGCTAGGATTATAGGCGTGAGCCACTGCGCCTGGCCTATAACACTGATTTTTAAAAATTAAGTGAAATTATTTTTGTCGAATTGAGGTAGGAGTAGGCAGGGGAAACTGGTGTTCTAATAAGATTTACATAACAAAATTCCATATCCAGAGTCAGGGTATGAAGAACAGAATCACAAAACCACCCCATTTATAAATCCTGATTCTGCCCTCTACCATTTGTTTATTTTTATATTTACTTCTCCTTGAGTAGCAGTATAAGGTATAACTGAAAATAGCTAGTGCTACTGACAGGATTTATAATTCAGTACTACGTTGTAAGGATGTTTAATGTGTTAATGACTCCAAAGCCCTGGATGAATGAGGCAAACATGGATTGGCTCAGTGATATTTCGAGTTCCCTGTAAGCCTCATTCTCAAGCTTTGCGTAAACAAAACTCTATGCTAGGAAAAAGCAAGCTTGTTTCACTTTCTAAGTCTTTCTAGTTAAATGCTATAATCAAAGGCAATTTCACCTCTTTGTAAAGCTCAGAGAGATACCATGGATCCCACTCAAATCCCCAAAAAGAGAAGGTAAAGGGGGAGGAAGATGGTTTGTCTTGGTTTGACTCTCACTCCACAGAGAATCCAAGCTGTCTTCTGTCACTCTGACACTTGAGGTTACACGGAAGGGAGGTAGAGGGAAGTGCTGGATGACAGGTACCCAACAAAGAGAGCAAAGTCTGAGTCAGGTGGGAAAGAGAATAATGGCCTGAAACTAAATAAGGAGAGAAAATCTATTCTCTACTAAAAGAGCAAGAGGTCACCAAAGCAAGTTTTCCAAATGAGAAAAAATAAACGAATGGATGGATGAATGAATGAATGAATAAAGCAGTCCTGAAGCAATGTAGGAGGGTGGTTATTCGTACTGAGTCTCCTAGTCAGAAGTTCTAGCAGAGTGATTAGACACCCACATGCTCCACAACCCTACCTGGTGAGGAGTGCTCTGGGCTCCTGCCTGGATGGATGGGTGCTACACACCTGCCTTGGCCGACAAAAGCAAGTATGCTAGGTGGTATAGATGAAAGTTGTCTTTGAATTCCTTAAAAAGAGCAAGGATATAAAGTTCTTCCCAGGGCCCCTCTTCTACAGAAAAAAAAAAAAAAAAAAACCCTGCACATTACAATTATTCCATCATTTCTCTATAAAAACATAAAAACAAAATTAATAATGTTTGTCTTGGTCTATTTGGGCTGCTATAACAAAATACCATAAACTGGGTGGCCTATAAAGAACAGAAATTTATTTCTCACAGTTCTGGAGGCTGGGAATCTAAGATCAAGGTGCCAGCAGATTCATGGTGAGGGCCCTTTTCTTGGTTCACAGATGGAGCCTCTTGCTGTGTCCTCACATGATGGAAGGGGAGAACTCTGGTCTCTGGTTCTTTATAAGGTCATTAATCCCAATAATGGAGTGCTCCATTCTCATGACCTAATCACCTCCCAATGCCCTCATCTTCTAATACCATCACACTGGGGATTAGGTTTCAACATATGGATTTTGAGAGGGGACACAAATATTCAATCCATACCAATGTTAATGCTCTTTTTGTCCTGTTTCATGTGCTTGAGTATTTGCTGGCTACTTCCATTGTATTCTCCAATCACCTTCATCTACCTTAAGTTTAAGATTACCTGGACATCTTTTGTTTTTCCTCAAATGATTAGTCTATTCCAACTCTACAGATTATATGGCCAGATGTAAATCTTTACCGACCAGGTCTCTTGGAAGCTATTTTAAAAGTCAAGCAGGCCAGAAAATAGATAATTAAAGCATTTCAAACTGATGATAAAAGGCAAATTCTCTTTTAAGAGGAATCTCAATAAATATCACAAATGACAGTTTTTATATAAGCCTCCTCGATATGGTGTGAGTGAGCTCTATGCTTAATATTTTCACATATAATTTCCATTGTATATATTCAATCAAGGCTTTCATTTATCCCATTATTAACTCTTGCTTTGTAAGATTTTTCCCTCAGAAAACTACGCCAGTAAAACGACTTTAATATTTCAAAAAAGTTTTAGTTCTGAGTTAATTTCAAAAACAGAAAGGGAAAAGGCAGTAGAATATAATGATTAAAATCACAGGCATTGCAGTCAAACTCCTTGAGTTCAAATTTTGGCTCTGACCCTTATTAACTAGATGACACTGGCTAAGCCATTTGAACTCACTAAGCCTAGCTTCCTCTACAAAATGGTTTGTCCCTAGAGATTCATGAGATTTAAATAAGATCATTTATGCTTGGGGCTTAGCCCAATGTCTGATATCCATGAGGCCTTTAATAAGAGAAGATTATGATTTATTCCTACCTATTTGATGTAGAGTACAAATTTTCCCATGAAGTACTTTTAACACACAGGAAAACACAGTAGGTCACAGACATACCATGTCTAATACTGCTCATCAGACAGATTCCAGGAGTTTGCCTGGTCACACAGGTTCTCCAATTTAGCCAGGCTGCAGAGTTGAGATTGTTACTCTTGTTTCCTTGGCAATAGTCTGGGCATGAAAAAGATCTCGATTTTGATAATCAAAAGTCAATGAAAAATATGCTCTTCAGGTAGGTGTCTAATTGAATCTTGTCTACTTGAAAAGTACAGTGATATAATTTACCATAATGGGATCTCAAAAGGTCACCAATCATGCAGCGATCACTACTATTCATTCAACCCTCCTTTTTCAGCAAGACAATTTATTTTTTCAGGCCTTCTACCTGGAATTATTTGACTACCTATTTATATAGTTTGTTACCCTGACCAAATAATGACTGTGTTTCCCTTGAAGGCCCACTTGGCCCATACTTGGTTCACAGACTTCTGAAGGCTGGGAAAACTGAGTTCCATTCCTGTCATTTGCCACCTGCATTAGTGCCTGTTTCTGCATCAGTTAATTTCACAGTAAAGGATTACAGAGAAAAAGCAATGTTGCCTTTCATACTCCTTTGAGAATTGATGGGCTATGTGCCCATCTATCTTAGGAAAATAAATCCCCCTTACTTAGCATTGTTTGGAGCAGGGAGACACAGGGCTTGCCTAGCTCCCTGCCCCAATCTCCCTGTTCAATCCTCAGCAACTTTAGCTATTAATAATTTTGGATTTAGCTCTTTCTCCAAGCTTTGGAATAGTCTGAAACTGGGGAGCTGAGGGAGAAGAGAGGATTTAAGGAGTCCTTGTCAAATACCGATGAGTTCCATAACAGGCTCAGTCTAGCCCTGGCCTAGCAATTGGGTGCTGGTAACTATTTCCCCTCTACCCAGGTTAGAAAACTCTCTCTCCACCTTGTCCCCTTATATATCTATCCCCTTCTTTTTGTCACCTCAGTCTCTAAAGCTGACTCCCTGTAATGCTGAATGTTGTTTGTTCCTGGAATTTCCGTTGGCCTATCAGAATACTGTTAATTCTTATTAGAATCCTGCTCTTTTCCATTTCCATATATTCTTAAGACCCTGTCCTATATCTAGAATTTCTGATGGAGCACATGCAGGAGGTTCCAGACTTCAAGCCCCAAAGAGCCTGAAACCATGCTGTCACAGTTGACTCTTCTCTAGGGCTAAGATACAAGATATGGTACCCATACCCAAAAGACATTCTGTATAACCTGTCGCTTTAAAATTTTTGTTGTCTTGCCATGCCATGCTAACAAAAGGCCACACAGACCCTTAAGCAACTAAATCAGCCTAGGAATAGGTTGTATACCACTTACGCCTGGTCTGAGCTCAAATTCTGAACACTTACACATCTGGAGCATTCTCCAAAGTGTTACCCTATTGGTGGGAAGTAGCAACTGTTCAGACTTTGCCTGTGCCTGACTGGCTGTGAGCCAAGCACACAGTATCCTGGCCGACTGCTACTTTGGCATTTGCTAGATTGTCTTTTGCCAAATTCTTCTGGCATTTGTTTGAAGGCACCAAAATGTGTTTTACTGCTCAAAGAATATTTGATTTTCTTGTCCAAAAAAATGTGTGTTGATTATGATACCCTACTAGTATTGTTAGGGTACTACAGAAGTAATAAAATTTGGAGACATTTTTAGATCTGTCAGTGATGTGCAATTATGTGGATGTTTCTCTTGTGAGGGGTTGGTACCTGACTATATTTTTCTTTCGACCAACTGACAACTGAACAGTGTTGGTCTTATTTTTAAAAATTTATGTTTTATATTTGCTGTTTATATATCCTAAAACCTGAGCAGACCTGTGCTATTTTGAGGCAACTCAAGAAGGTGATGTCAGCCAGGTTCTTTTTATTTATCAGATGAGAGGCTTTTATTCTGTCCTAAGGCCAACTAAATATTAATAGAACGACTCAAAAATGTTATACATGTGCCCCTGACAGATCTTCCCCATAGTGAAGTCTCTCGAAAGGCACCGCATGGATGAACTAAGTGAGAAATGTATGCTGACCTAAGAGAAGCCTCTGGCCAGAGAAGCTGCGTCACATGTCACAAAAATTAAAGGAACAACTCCTAATGCAGCATTGCCTATAATGTACTTGGTGGGCACTTGTCAACAGGATTAAAACACCACCAGAAATGCCTACTCCAAACTCTGTTGTTTGTTTCAGACATAACAACCCATGAGTTAATGTCAGAGGATGAGGGGTCATTTCTCCTGACCAAGGCTGAAGTCCCCCAAGTTCTTCTAAACTTACTTCTTTCTGTCTCCACCAGAACTCAGTTCTACCACTTAGTCCCTCTCTTCCCCATCACTCACACACTGCTCAATATTCTCTTATCTTCAAATTTAAAAATAAACAAAATCCTCCTTATATCCTGAATCCTTTCTACTTACTGTCTCCGTCCCTGCCTTTGAAGACAGTGTTGAACAGGGGTGAAGAGCATGGCCCTTGCAGCCAGACTGCTTGGGCCCAAATTCTTGTACTGCCACCCACGTGGTGGTGCAACTGCACTAGTTACTTAACCTCTCTGTACCACAATTTTCTCATCAGTAAAATGCGGGTGATAATCATTAAGAGGATTAAATAAGATCATATGTGTCGAGCACTTAGGACAAAAATCAAACATGTACCTACTAGTTTGCAGATTCTCTTCAATTTTTCTAATAGAAAAATCACAGATCATATCATCCATAAGTAATGCCATTTTTGTTTCTTTCTAATTCTTATACTTTTGTGTGTGTGTGTTGTTGTCTTGTGCATGGGCTTTCAGTACGGTGGCAGAGAGGAGGAGTGATGGTGAACATCCTTGTCGTCTTCCTGACTCTTCCGTTTACTCTTTTATTTCCAATAGGCCCCCTGCCCCACCATGTCACTAAAAGGTTCTGGCAAAGGCCACTGATAACATTCTTGTTAAATCGGAGAGGCACTTTTCAGTCTTTTATTAAAAATAATTTTTTTTTACAGACAGGGTCTTGCTCTATTGCCTGGGCTAGAGTGCTATGGCATCATCATAGCTCACTGCATCCTTGAACTCCTGGGCTCAAGCAATCTTCCCACCTCAGCGTCCCAAGTAGCTGGGACTGAAGGTGCACACTACCACACCCAGCTAATTTTTTTTTAAAGATGGGGTTTCACTATGTTGCCCAAGTGGTCTCAAAACTCTTGGCTTTAAGTAATCTTCCCACCTTAGCTTCTCAACGTGCTAGGATTACAGGCATGAGCCATCAGCTCCAGTCATCATTTTGCTTGAGTGTTATACAGCATTCGACATTATCTACTACAGCTTTTTTTTAACGCTCACTCCCTTTGCTTTCCCAATACCGCACGCTGTATGTTCATCTCTTACCTCTCTGAACATTCTGTCTCAGACTGCTTTCATGACTACACTTCCTCTGATTGCCCCCTAAATATAACCGTGACACATAATTGAGCTCACACTACAACTCAGATGTGGAGAGAAAAAGAAAATTCCTTCATTTTGTTTAGAACTAATCTGACTCTTCTCCCAAGCCTACACCCACGGGTTAGTGGGGAAAAATAGCTAAATGCCTACGTCACTTTAAAGTGTAGTCTTACTCAATAATTTGCAAAATTCTAATAGGTAAGAGTTCAGTCTCTCTTTGATTACTTAGATAGGCAGATGTGTCCAGAAGGCATTTGTTCTCTTTCAAGGTGATTACAAGTGGCAAGACTGAATAATTAGCAAATTCCATCATTTGTCCTAGATATTTTCCAATTTAACCTTAGATTTTTAAACATGGAATTTATGGCAAGGACTCATTTTCCTGTCATGCTGTCTTTTCTAACAAAAGAGAAATGGCTAATAAGTTATGACATTCACTTCACCCTCTGGTGTATTTTGTATTCCTGACTATGCTTAAATGGTTCATACCAAAAGGCTGATCAACCCGTATCAACCACAGTTAAATCTATTAAAAATGACAAAAAGAGGGGAAAGTGGAATAAAAAGTTTACTATGTCTGTGTACATATTCGTATATGTATGTATATATATCCTTTAAGTTCAACATGGAAGATCAGGTGATTTGTTAAGAAATATCACTGACAATAAATCCAGTAATCAAAACCTTTCTTCAACAGACAGTACAGTAATGTGAGAGGAGAAACGAAATGGAGATAGGAATGGTCAGAAACGGAGAGTAAGGAAAGGGCAAAGAAGAGTATAAAGGAGAAATGTAGTATGTCACCTACTCTCTTTGATACGTGAATACAGTGCTGTTATATCCTGAATATGAGAACAGCTGGCTTTAATACCAGGTCAAAGCACAATATGCCTAATGGAAATTACAGTTATTCCTTCAACTCATATTCAGGATTTGAACAAGGTCCGTTGTCATTTGCCCCTCCGTCACAGAGAATTCAGTGGAATTATTCTATTTCTTCTGACCAACAACAGTATAGTCTTTTTGCTGCTATCACCATTCACAGCACTAAAATATTACATTAAGCTAACTTTAAAGCTCAGCTTTGTAGTCATCTCCTTGATTATTTTAGAAACACCCAACATCTAGCATAATGCCTTGCACAGAGTACACACTCAATAAATAATTCCTGAATGAGTGAATGAGGTTCTCCTTTTGTTGAAGAAGGGAGGGAGGTGTCTTATTTTTCCTTTCTTAAAATGCTCCCCAAAGAAAAAGATTTGGATTTTTAATTTAGCTCTAACAGAGAACAAGTAGGAGAGAAGTCAAAAGAAAAGGGGGAATTAATGAATAGCTACAAATGTGCTAATATATCACATTAAGAAAGTTAGTAGACAAGTCACACATCCTGCAAAAATAGTTTTGAGACAAATGATAGAAAATGCATCAGGGGCTTAATTGCTCCAAGAACATTTGCATACAGTAATAGTACACATCTTCATTTATGTCTTTCAGGTTTACTCAACATCTAATTACCAAAGCCAATTCAAGGCAAACAGAAAAGTACAAAGAGCTATGGACAAAAATTCTAGCTCAAGAGGCTAATATGAATTTAAATTTCCAATTTTCCTTCGTAGCAGCTTTCCTGGTGTTTGCTAGCTTACTCTGACATACATTCTTTTGGCTCTGGAACTGAAATACAATGTTGGTGTAATTACTTTTCCAAGAATAGCAATGGCCACTACAATTTTTCTAAACAGTTCCTAACATTTTTACCTTTTAGTGTTTGCAAATTCTTGGAAACAATACAATACATAAATGTAATACATTTGGAAGTTGTATTAAGGTTAGCCAAGTTCGATTTCCCTTAATTCTAATATATCAAGAACTAGAGCACCCATGTAGGCTGAGAAAAGATTATCCTATAATTTTTCTACACTGGAACCACTCTTAGAAGATATTTATTTGTATTTTGCTATAGGTATCTAGCATGCCAGTACTATCCTTACTGCAAGGACATCCTCTTAGGAAACAATACAACTGTTAATAAGTGAAAAAACTGTTTAAGGCTGGGAGTCGTGGCTCATGCCTATAATCCCAGTACTTTGGGAGGCCAAGG